>JAQFYT010000168.1:0-33512 GCA_034694925.1 Ceratophysella denticulata
CAAAAAGTAGGAGCTGAAACTTGAAGAGCCGCTAGGATTTAAAGTTTACATTAGCGCTCGCTGGTTTCAAGTCAAGCCACCCGGTACCAAGAAGAAGGGTGGCAGATCGCTGTAGGTGGTATATGCAAGCATCACGCAGTGATTACGATAGTGGAACGCCACTAACGTTTTGTCTAAAAAAAATTCTGTAAAGTTCAAGAATTAGCCGTCAGGTCACTTTACAGGTCAATGTTTTCGGATTTCGGGGTCACATGTCACATAGATAGATCTTGACCTCTCAACTTTTGAGAAAAGTTTTACACAAAAAGTTTGCTAATTGTAATAATACTATGTACAAGTTTTGTTAGGGTTATTTATATGTAAATAGTAATGTAATCCTCAAAAGTTAGCTGGCCCCCGTTGCAAATGGCATAATGCAGTTTGGAAATATGCAATCGGTCACTGGTCATTAAATTCTTGGTCTGTCCTGTGGTCAGTAATTTAACGGTCAATGAATTAGTCACATCCAGCTTTTGCTGGCATTTGGCCTAGCATAGCATGAAGAGCGGTGCACAGCACTACTGAGAAGTATGAGTGTTGGAGTATTGGGCATTGGCCCTCTCCGCGGGATTTACGAGGCATCCCAGTGACGAAGCAAAAGCCAACAAACAGAAAACTTCTCGCCGTCATCCTCAAGTGTCAAGCAAGGCAAGCACCGGCAACACGGACTTCCGTAACTCGTCACCTGACACCATCAACTGAACGACCTGTCACCTGTATTCAAGACACGAGCAACAAGGTAAGCTTGCCCCACACACCACACTGAACACAAACATTCATTTTCTCGAACGAATAATGTCAAATGTCTGCCTGTCACCTGTGCAAATAAATTACCGGACCAAGTGTCATCTGTCATCCTTTGGTGTTGGTGGTCGTTTACAGACTAACAGCTTATGACATTAAACTTTTCAACAGATGACAGACAGACCACGGCGAACCTATGTCTACGTACGTTTACGTACTCCAATGTCAATTAGTAATTAGCGTAATAGTATAACGATTCAGAATATGAATTTTTGATTTTGGAATTAGTAAATCGTAAATACAGAATACATTTTTTAGTGTTTTACAGCATCCGTCACTGATGATGGCAGATGACCATGACACTTGACATTCTGTACGCAGTGGAGTACTGAGGAAGTTTTTAACGTGTTTGTATTAATTTTTTGTACTTTGTACTTGTTCCTAGCGATCAGAATCTGAGATAAAATGGCTGCCGGTGCATCGGAGCGTTATAGTTTTTCTCTGACCACATTCAGCCCGTCTGGGAAGTTGGTTCAGATTGAATATGCTTTAGGAGCAGTGGCGTCTGGAGCTCCAACAATTGGAATCAAGGGTAAGCTAAATTTTCTTTGACACAACTATAACCAGCACGCATTGATTCTTGTACAATTTATAATTTAATGTTTTCCTCAACTTCCAGCCTCAAACGGAGTAGTATTGGCTACAGAGAAGAAACACAAGTCTTTTCTGTGTGACGAGACGAGTGTTTGGAAAATTGAGTCCATCACCCCAAACATTGGGATGTGCTACAGTGGAATGGGACCGGACTACCGGCTCCTCGTTAAGAATGCCCGAAAAGCGGCTCAAAACTACCTTCTCCAGTACGGAGAACAAATCCCGACCATTCAACTCGTCCAACGCGTGGCCACGGTCATGCAGGAGTACACGCACTCCGGTGGAGTCCGACCCTTTGGTGTCTCACTCTTGATCTGTGGTTGGGACAATGGGAAGCCGTCTCTGCTCCAATGCGATCCTTCCGGCTCTTTCTTTCCCTGGAAAGCTACGGCCATGGGCAAGAACTTCATGACCGGGAAAACTTTTCTGGAGAAACGCTACAAGGATGACATTGAGTTGGAGGATGCCATTCACACGGCCATTCTGGCACTCAAGGAGAGCTTTGAGGGACAAATGACACCGGAGAATATTGAGCTGGGACTAGCAACTTCCACAGGGTTCCGTCGTCTCACGGTCTCTGAAGTCAAAGATTATTTGGCTAATGTTTTGTAATAGCTCAGTTAGTTCTACAAATCAACACTTTCTTATAAAACAACAACAGTAAATTGATTGTCTAAGTTACTACGTATCTAAACTCATTTACATAATTTGTATTAAAAATTGAATAAACACCGTCTGCATCAGATTCACTACAGTTAACCAAATTCAAAGTATGGTCTGTGCGTTTGTTTATTGCTTAGGAAGCATATTCTCTGATGTTCAACTGTCAATTGTCAATTCAGTTGGTCAATGGTCAATAGTACGGTAACAGGTAACCTAACAGGTTGTCTTCATTTTTCAGACCACTAAAAACTCGGACAGTTCCGGTACCGTCACCTTTCTTTGCCCCGGATGAAATTAAAGACTTTCTGGAAGATAATTATCAGGGTGAATTTCTGGACTTGGCCCGACAAATCATTCCATACAGCCCTGCATTCATTCTGTACTATGCACCCTGGGATTCGGAGTCAGTGGAGGCTAGGACAGAGTTCCTTCGTGTGGCCAAACACTTTCATTACACTCGACCCGGTCTTATCAAATTCTATGGTGTGAACTGCTGGTGGCCTGATGGACAGTGTCGGCAGAATTACAAAAGCCTTTCACACTATCCCATCCTTGTGGTTCATGTTGGGAGTCAGTCAGTGAGTTTTGAGTTTCGATGATTTCGCTAGAGAAATTCAAAATTAGTCGCAGTTCGGTAATTACATTGACTTTTACAGGGTATTATTTATGGTGGTCCAATTCGTGCTGAGATGATGATACGATTTCTCAATTCCGCCCTCATGCCCTTCACAAGACTGGACTCGGAAGAGGAACTACTGAGATTCCGTGCACGGCATGATGTAAGTATGCAATGCACAGTAGCATTACTACATATTTTGTTTGTGAAAAATTGAAAGAAAACCAGCAATTTTGAATTTGTAGGCCATAATGCTGGCAAGCTTCAACTTTAGTGCCCCTGACACGGAGCCAGCTTATGATACCTATCGCCAAATGGCCTTAAGAAACTTGGAAGCGGATCCATTTTCTCAAATTGGATTCGGCCTGTTTCTCAAACAAGAGCTGGGAGTCAAGTACTTTCTGAGTACTTCTAATTCCATATCCTTGGTTCTCTTCAATGAGATTCATACTGCGAAATGGGTTGGGACTTTCCAGGAAAAAGGTGAGCGTTTTGCGCGAACGTGAGCGCAATTGATGGAATTATGATTGAAAACGCTGTGGCTTGTTTTACGTTATGCATCTGCTCTGCAGGACTAAAGGGACCAGTGGGTCAAGTTGCGGAGTGGGTTAGTGAACGAACTTCAAAGCCGCCCATTACTTGGTCATACGGAGTTCGGAATGGCTATGCCAATCAACCAATTGCAATGGGCCCGTATAATCTGTACAGTGAACTGAGGCGTGGACCGATTTTTTTACTCGTCACGCGTCGTTACTTTCCCTCAGCCTTCTCTCCATTCTACAATCAGGTCAAGGAAGTGGCCCTGGACTATTTTCACTGTAACAAGAGTGGGAATGCGACCAAGCTACGCCGAAAAACGCATCTTCTCACAGCAGGTAAGATGCTAGATGCTTTAGCGTTTTCTTGTGCTGGTAAGATGTTAGATGCTTCAGTGTGTTTTCTTGTGCTTGTAAAATGCTAAATGCTTTAGCGTTTTAGCATTAGTTTTCTTGTGATTTCTCGCATGCTGATTCGGATGACTTGATTTTTTTACAGAATGGATGAAACTCTGGAAAACAATTACGGAAGTATGTCAGAGATCCAATTCCCTGAGCCACAATTGTCAACTCATGTGGGACCAATTCCAGCACTGGGAACGGAGAAAACGCTACTTCATCAAGGAGTCCTTGGCCCACTATGAAACCGTGTCCCATGCTCTGGGCTTCACTGGTCTGAGTTGCGAGTCTGCAAGACCATTCCGATTCTTAGCCATTGACCCTGAGCACATTCCACATTTTACTAGCCTTGCTCTTGGATTTACTATGGATGCCAGTGGCGGAAATGGAACTTCTGATGGGAATTTGAGTCCTGATTTTCAGGATCCATTGGCCTTCATTATTGACGCTCAGGTAAGACTAACACTGCAAATACGTTTAAGATTAAGATTATCTCATGCAGCTTTTTATGTCGGTTTTATGTTTTTGGTAGAACGAGCTCATCCTGCCGTTCCGTTCTTTCAACATATCCGAAATTGCGACCACAATCCATGATTTCACGGAGCAAGTGGAGAAAGGTGACTTTTACTTTCCGTCTAGTCAGTTGCGAAATGAGAAGAAACCCAGCCCAGCAGCCTCAGCCACGTCCTATGCCATTCATGACTTCAATACGGCGGAACTCCTGGAATTCCTCCAACGTGAAGGTCCGGATGAGCCCGCCCTCCTGCTCATGCACACCACGCAGTACATGGGATACTGCGGGGTGACCCTCGCTCAATTCGTGCGATTGGCCAAGTTTCTCGAGAAATATCAACTCAATATTCGACTAGGGAAGATTAATACTTTCAAAAACTCATTGCCAGCTGATCTAACACCTGAAAGAATTCCAGCTTTTGTGTTCTACCCTGCTCAAAGGTAATTCCGGTAACCTAATCTAACTATTTGTTATCTCTGCAATTGCAATTATAACCGTTAACCATGACCGAACCTTTGATTGTATTTCAGACGTGCTGACAGCCGGATCTTTCCATACGGCCAGGAAATCACTACTCAGTCCTTACTACGCTTCATCCTGAGTGAGCTTGAACCAGAAGATCGTGTCAATATGTCTCGTCAGAGTGCACCCAATCTCCACCGGACTGGGTCATCGGGTACCACGGAAAGTTTAGACATTTCCAACAATGCTGCCGTGCTTCAACAAATCGATTCCATTTTACAAAGCGTCCGGACAGATCCATCCTTGACACAATTACACGGAGACCTCACATCCTCTGACCTCAAAATAGACACGACTTCAAGAGCTGTCAGAGATTGGAAATATGAGCTTTTGGATCATTTGAGATCCATGAAAATTACTTTGGACGTAGAGAACTAAATACTAGCTTTAATATACCAAATCCTCAACGAGATGTCAATGTCAAATGTCATTGGAATTTTGACTCACCGGCAGGTCAGCTTTCAAATCATAGATGTAATCGAATATACATGTATAAACAAACACTATAATATTATAAATTGAACTGTAGTCAAGATCCACTATACCTAGTTAGTTTAGTGTATTTAGTTGGTCAGCAAGTCAGCACATAAATGTGATTCTATGCAATACATTCTACGTAATTGTACTCGGTACTCATATATATTTTATTTTTTGAATAAGGTATTCAAACAAATCATTTCAAAAATTATATATGGAATTCCTTTGCCTCAACTGCCTGCGTCAGTTATTAAATTACGCAGCATTTACGGTTCGTAATAGTCTGTTTAGCTTGAGATTATGAATATGAATATGAAATTGCATATTATGGTGCTAATAAATTAGCGAGATACTAATCCCGCAGATACCGCAGTGATATTCAATGATTTTGATAAGAACATAGCGCGTTAGCTGCGAAAAAAGAAACCCTAGCAGACAATACCAATACAAGGTTTATTTGTGGTCTAATTCTGAGGTCAACTCTACCAATGGTGAATGGACAATATTTTACCGTAATTTCGGTCTAATCAACCTATTTTCGGAAATAGGCTTTGGATTTCAATTTTTTTGGTAACATTGACGTGAACCGGATCTGAATTCTGCACCGGATACTCAGACTCAGCCTTCTGACTCAACGCGCGCTGTCAGATTCTTTAGACAACAATTGATTCGAATTCGAAAACAACAAAACAACTGTTTTCAATCTTCTAATACTTTCTACATTTAGACCAGACTACATTACAACACTTAAACTGATTATTTACTTGATTGATTCAAGATTTAGATATTTAATTGGAATCTAAATTCAGTGTGTGGTGTGTGCAAAATGCAAATCTCGGATTTAATAGAAAATACAACAGATTGAAAATTCCAAGATTGTGAAAGTCAAAGGTTACTGAATTGAAGCCATGTCACAGGCTTCGTTCCGGTTCCGTTCCTTCCTATTCGGAATCACAGTCGCTTCCTTGACCTGGGGTGCAAGCATTTATCTCTACTCGAGTCTCAATAGTCCTTCAAGCACTGCGCCCAGCACAAGTCCAACAGCTCATGATGGACAGGTCAATAAGAACTCCGGAGGTCAAAAGAACTTACCCTACATCTCTCTCCGGGAACTGAGCAGTCGAAATCATTTCAAAAATAAGAGTTTCAAGAAAGAAATCACTAATTTCAATCACTCAACCGGAGAATGGAAATATAAATTCAAACAACTCATTGATGACGGAACCATGTACCGGAACAGTGAGTCCCTAGCAGCCAAACTTCGTT
This sequence comes from Ceratophysella denticulata, assembly GCA_034694925.1. Classification (NCBI taxonomy): domain Eukaryota; kingdom Metazoa; phylum Arthropoda; class Collembola; order Poduromorpha; family Hypogastruridae; genus Ceratophysella; species Ceratophysella denticulata. The sequence goes on from JAQFYT010000168.1 coordinate 6,431, forward strand.
CAAAGGTCAGGGTCATCAATGGTCATGGTCCAATTCAGGATAATAAGAATCCACTCGACCCACTCCAAGACCCTGATACCGGGCTAGGTCTTATTAAGACTATTCAAGAAAAGAAAATCAAGGAAGAAGGCTTCAAGCAACATGCCTTCAATACCCTCGTCAGTTCAAGGCTCAGCTATCATCGGAGTATTCCTGATACGAGGAATGACAGGTGACCCATCAATTTTCTCAACATTTGACCTTATTAAATGCTCGCTTTTCAATGGTGTTTTGTTTTTTATTCAGATGCTCGTCGATCGAGTACCCTTCCAAACTCCCGTCAGCCAGTGTCATCATTTGTTTCTATAATGAAGAAGTGAACGTTTTGTTTCGAACCGTTCACTCCGTCTTGGATCGTTCCAATGCTCAGAATCTCCATGAAATTCTTCTTATTGATGATTTCAGTGACATTGGTATAAAAATAAATTTTTTATGAAGGTTCTTCGTTATCTTCATTACATATGACGCTTTTCTTATTACAGACGGTTTACATGAATCCGTGCAGAATTATACCAACCACCATTTTCCAGTGACCAAGGTGAAGTTGCTGAAGACGCCAAGACGAGAAGGTCTTATTCGGGCTCGGAATTTCGGTGCCAATCAAGCGACTGGACATGTGAGCTTCAAATTACATTTAATTGAAGAAAACTGGCTGAAATGTGAATATGAGATTGTTTATTGTCATTTCTTATTTTGTAGGTCCTTGTTTTTCTGGACAGTCACGTCGAGGCGAACGTGAATTGGCTGGATCCACTATTGACAAGAGTGGCTCTGAATCGGACCACCGTGGCTACACCCATGATTGACATTATAAATCCGGATACTTTCGTCTACGGCCCGAGTCCCATTGTGAAGGGTGGATTCAATTGGGGACTCCATTTCCGATGGGACAATGTTCCCAAGGAACTTCTTCTGCATGGTGAAGACTTCGTCAAGCCCATTGTGTAAGTAGATCTTATGTGTCCGTTGATGAGCATATTTTTATAAAACCTTGTACTGCCTTAAAATATTGTAAATCTTATTTTTCAATGAATTTCAGTTCGCCCACAATGGCAGGCGGGCTCTTTGCCATGTCCAGAACCTACTTCCATGAGCTCGGAGACTACGATGAGGGAATGGACATTTGGGGCGGAGAAAACATTGAACTTTCCTTCCGTGTATGGACCTGTGGTGGGCGGATTGAGATTGTTCCTTGCTCCAGGGTTGGTCACGTCTTTCGTCGAAGACGACCGTACGGATCACCAGGCGGAGAAGACACTATTCTCAAGAACTCCATACGAGTGGCCGAAGTCTGGATGGATGAATTCAAGGTTCGTGTCAGTAGACACCGTGTGTCAGTAGACGCCGTTCTGTCAGTAGACCCCGTTACCGTTGTGTCAGTAGGTAGACACCGTATCTCAGTAGACCCCTTTCAGTAGACAGCGTATCTCAGTAGACCCCTTTCAGTAGACAGCGTATCTCAGTAGACCCCTTTCAGTAGACAGCGTATCTCAGTAGAACCCGTTGTCTCAGTAGACACCATTGTCTCAGTAGACACCATTGTCTCAGTAGACACCGTTGTCTCAGTAGACACCGTTGTCTTAGTAGACACCTTGTCTCAGTAGACACCGTATCTCAGTAGACACCGTATCTCAGTAGACCCCGTGTTTCAGTAGACACCGTTTGTCATGCCAAAATTCAATTGTTTTCTAATGTCGCTAATTGATATTCAGGAGGAATTTTACAAAACGAAGCCAGGGGCTCGAACGCATCTCTATGGAGACATATCCACCAGAGTCGAGCTTCGGAAGAGACTTCAGTGTCGACCCTTCAAATGGTACGTGGAAAATGTATATCCTCAAATCCTGGACGAAGCTTCAACAGAGGGTCGAAACCTGAGTCAAATCAACAGACCCAAAACCAATCAACCGTTGAATCCTTGGAATTTACGGAAACGGAACTATGTCAGTAAATTCCAAATCAATTTGAAGGGTACGAAGCTCTGTCTCGAGGCCCAGAAAACGGTTTCTACCAAGAATTCTGGACTTATTTTTGGTACTTGTCAGAGTTGGAATAAGAAACAGGTACGTCGTCCGTTGTGACAAAGAGCCAAAACCCAAATGTCAATAAATGGTACGAATGTTATTTCCAGAAATGGTTGGAAACGGATAAACATGAATTAGTACTGGCCGAACTCCTGTGCCTGGATGCGACTGGGAACAAACTCCGTTTGTCCAAGTGTCACGAAATGCAGGGAACACAGGAATGGAAACGAATGTCGAAGACAAATACGGCCATTTACAATGTAGCTGCTGGGATGTGTATTGGATTACCGGAAACGTCCAAGAAACCAAGTGCGGACTCTACTGTAAGTCTGGAAATCTGCTCGGAAGATAAACCATTTCTGAAGTTTGACCTCATTAGTTACTCGGATCTCTGAAAGAGCGGTAACGATTGGTCACAAGTCACAATGTCACAACCGGATGTCATCATTATTTGAATCTTAAATCTCTCCCATGACCTATACTGCTGCATTTGGTTCGCATTTTGCTCAAATTGAACCCAAAGGTTGTGCTCTCTGTCTCAAAATACCATGGATCTGAACAGTGTCCAGTGTCCATTTCATTTTTAGTTGTCAATTAGCCGCGCTCTCGTTACGGTTTACGGTGTAATTTCTAGAATTAGAATTAGTTATTGGTCGGAGTATTGTTATTAGTGTATTGTATTACTGTATTTTTTACAACGAGGCTGCTATTTCGAATGAATAGTCGAACAGACGTGCAATAGGTTTCAAAACCGGTAGCTGACCTATAATAATTGTGTTGTACGTTAATCTCTACTGAAGAGTTGAATTTTGAATTAAATAGAATGGAATTTAATTAACACAAATTACAGATTTTGAAATATTCTGAGCGCTAGCGCTACATCATCGAAGCAAAACGCAGTTCGTAAACTATTGTACAGCTACAATTAGAGCATCAGCATCCCTTTGCCGACTTCCGTCGCCTTCTCTTTTCCAACCAGGTATTCCGCAATGGCCACAGCGAATTCAATCGATGTCCCGGGTCCACGACTCGTAATCAGATCTCCTGTACAAGCAATAATTAACATATTTTAGCTCGATGTCCGCGATAGTCATTCGAAGTTTTTCAACGGTCAAGCTCTAACAGTGCAGCGTCATGGTCAATGGTCAAATTATAAGCCTTGATTACCGGTTTAGCACGATTTCAGCGAATCTGTGACTGAAACTTTGAATTTAAAGCTTGAATAAGTATAATACTACTAACCATCGACGACGACACGATCTTCCTTGTAGACGTAGTTATTGCCCTCCTTCATTCTGTCACTCATGCCGGGATAAGAGGTCACGGATTTCCCGAATCCGATTCCATGTTCTTTCAAAGCTGTTGGACCAGCACAAATCGAGGCAATGAGCCGACCCGACTTTTCTTGTTCCTTTAAAAGGGCTCCAAGCTCGGCCGACTGTCAATAAGTTATTTTTTAAAAAACTAATTGTATATCAATTTGACCTCTGTAACCTCGAACAGGTGACATAGCTATAAATGGAATCATTAGATTACATTGCAAAAAGCTTCGGCTCCTTGAAGCCCACCAGGCAAAATAATGGCATCAAATGGTCCAAATTTCTCGCTCAATTCTTTCAAACTGCCTTCAGGGACCAGGACAACATTTCTGGAGCATGTCACGGGCTGATCATTCAACAAACCGGCTACGGACACCTCAACCTAGTAGAGTGACACAATTCTTTTTAATTTCATTTGTATTACTAACTATGTATTTAAATGTGACCTTTACCCCGGCCCGTCGAAGGACGTCAATGGAAGTCACGGCTTCAATTTCCTCCGATCCCTGAGCAATGACGACGAGGGCCTTTTTTGACATGGTAGTCAGAGTGACACTCAGACTTCTAGTGATCAGTAATATACCAGTTCTGGACAAATCTAACGACAGCGTTGTCAGCCTTGGAATTCTCCGAAATATACCCGCAGCGTTCATATAAAAAAATTAGAACATGAGCTATGCAGAAAGAAACCGAAATTCTTGCAGGGATGAATATCATCAATCCGTCTGGATAGTTCAAGTTCGTGCGATGCGATGGGTTGAGTTGTATATGCTCCTGACTTTAGCTACACTTGCACGTCATGCAAAATTTAAGAATTTGTGGCTTAAATTAAACATTAAATTGAGCTAAGAGATCAACTATGTATGTCGATTTAGATGCGCGAATCAAAATCTAAGCTAAATGCTCCAGCTTATATTGTTGACCCTTGATTTTGACCCTGTAATTCCTGAAAGGGTCGATAAACTTAAAAAACCCGATTGACAATATTGAAATATTTATTTTATAATTTTTTTTAAATTTAAAATCTAAAATTCTAATTGCTTAACGCGTCGACCGCGTATACTTGTGCAGTATTTCTTTGATTGAAAGACACTTCTCGATCAATAAGAGGAGAATGGCGAGCAGCGTTCCTCCCAGTAAAATGGCGAATGCCGTGAAAACATCCAGCATCCCAAGATCTTCCCGGTAACTGTGCAGAATGGGTGAACAGGGAATGCTGGTCTCGGTCAGGAACGTTTTAGAATACCGGAAATTGAAACCTCGTTCCTTGAGCTGGATTATCCTGGAAACGAGCGTATGTAATTTAAAATGGCCGTTTATGTAAGGTTTTTGGATATAAAACCCGTGACCTGTGATGTCCTACCTGTGGTTAAAAAATTCTCGATAGGGTGACCATTTGGGGACAAGCATCCCGTTTTGGAGTGGTAGCTTCTGGATAGGCACGTTCGAAATTGAACTGCACAAGCTATGAGCGGTCAGGTTCATCTTAATTGCCTCAAAGTAGAGATTTCGAGAAAAACCGAATAAGGCGGATGGTCCTTGTAAAATGGAAGACAAGCCGGTGGCTACGGAAGTTCCAGCAAATCCACCTTTCCGCATACTTGTAGTATTCTTCAAATCCTATAAAGGAGATTTAGATTATACGAACGGGTCAGAAAACAGGATTGACAATAATGGTCATTCTGACGAATTTCTTGCCTGCACAATGTATCGAAGTGTACTACTGTCTTCATCAAAGTAAATCTCCAAGGAACTGGACAAAAGATCCAGAAGGCTCCGAATCGGGACAACTTCAGACGTTAGTGAGGAAATAATGGCTCCAGAATAAGTGACGAAATTGACGAGCCCACTCACGGCTCCGCAGAACAGAACTATCCGGAGTGACGTGGATTTTGGAAATCTGTACCAACCTGGAAAATTAAGAAAAAATTTAAAAAAACTTGCTTTATAGCGGCTTTGGGACCGAATAGTATTTAACTGCGTACCTTGGGTGCACCCTGCTCCAATGGCCCAAATCACGGCTTCGTGTAACCTCTCAACCCTGTTAACGATGCTGGAGTCCTCATCTTCTAGATCCAGCTTAATCCAAGAAATTGCGAAAGCGGACAAGCTCAGGAGTGCCCATGTCCCAAAGATTGTGAGCCATAAACTGGTCTGGAACGGTGAAATATGAACGTCCGACACTGATGAGGACGGGGGTTGACGGAAGAACGCGTTGAGCCTAGTAACGAATTTATATCTTATTAATTCACGGATAGCCGGTGTTCTAGTCGCGGTCATGATTTACCTGTCCTGAAACGTTGGCTGCAAGAAATTGAACTCAGTAGCTCGATAAGGAGCTAGGGTCGTTTGAGTCAAATACAGTTGAGCACTTCCGCTCCGAAGCTGGTCCACGGAAATCCCATGCAATTTCTTTGTAGTCGAATTCCGCATCACCCAGTCACCTCGCGTGAAGTTACCTCTGTCCAGCAACCAAAACGGTAGAGATGCATCCAACCGATTAATCTGTAAAATGTGATAATCGGCTCTAATATGGCTCGTAAACCTTACTTAAAATTGAGCATGGTCATCAAATCCTGAAAAATATGGACTGCAGAACCCGTTGCTGACACGATTCTTCCGTTGACTTCGGTAAAGAAGACTTCGGAAGCAGTATTCGCTTGGACAGCAGCCGTGGCTGTGATGACGACGCTTTGGAAGTCATTCCGCCGACCGATCTTATTTGTGAGTTCAATGAAATCCGTACAATCGAAATTCTCCAGCATTCTACATGTCAGCGTATTGTTCACCACCAAGTATACTTCGTATAAGAAAGCCCTGTTCCTGAGGTCAGCGGTCAGCACGAAGACGTTGCTGGCCAGGGTCAGGGAATGAAATGTCAGCTTTGAACAAATTTCTTGCGCATCCGCCGTCAGCTCTGGCCATAGAACAAAATGGTAGATGGATGACGTAGAGGAAGTCGCGTTTTTGTGAGCCTCCGACACCTGCAAACGGATAAGTGCTTAATCGAATCCATTTAAGGATAATTAAACAGAAACTCCGGATACCTTTTCGAAAATTTGCGTAAACTCTGACACAGTCAAGGGTCGGTAGAAAATCAATAGATTCCTGTTACCAGCTCTAGCGTACTCCAACTTTTCGGACAGGAAATCTTTTTGGTTCAGAAACGCGTGCATGTATCGGGGATACAGTTCTGAAAAGAAAGCCCGTGGTCAATACCCGGTTGGATGCCGGTCAATTCGATTTTATTTTACTAAATTCCAGTTACCTGGTTGATTTGACACGAGGAGAAGGTCAAACTTGAGGATGTTCCACAGGGTGGTCAAATTGTATATGGACTCAATCCAGTTCATGGTCAAATTACAAAGTGAAAGTAATCACTGGGTATTCGCTATGGAGAAAGTTCTTCAAGCTTATGCTTATGAAACGACGCCTATTTCTTTTAAATCAATTTCCCAATCAATTCTCCAAAACATCGATTTACACGTTCCAGGCACGTAATTCTAATATCAACGTCAATACTCGACGGTCAACGCACAATAAATTGGTATGTTCGTTCTGGAAGCTATGATTAAATTCTGACGATTCTAGCTGAAAGAAATAACCTGGTTTGCAGCAACTTGGGACCAGAAGGTGTATGATAAAGAGTAGCACGATCCGGACATTTAGTACGATAGCAGTCATCCCAGTAGACCTTCTGGTGTAATCGTAGAAATTTTATGTAGCCATTCATATCTGCTGTTGTCTGTCCAATGTCCAACCCATAACTCAATGCAAATATTTGAATATGAAAACCAAAGATATGTCTGTCGTTTCTTTAATGATGGCTTGTTTACTATACAAACACTGAAAACATCTTGAGTGAAAGCTGATGCCCGAATAAATGCCAAAATACGAATGATTACATATATTTTTGGTCAAAATATTGACTGTATAATAAGAACATGTCGAAGTGAACACAGACAAGAACTTTGTCTAGAAAACTATCATTTTGAGCTGACACTGACAGCTAAAGGATGTTCGACTGTATTATTGAATTTAGATTTGAGTTCTGCGTCAACGGTTTTATGTTTATTGGAATTTTGGAATAAACATTGCCCGAGATATGACGGTGACGGTTCCAGTCATTCTGTAGTTTGATAATCACTTCAGGAGAAAGCTGACGTCAGTTCCGCTCGGATATTCCGTGGTAGGCTGACCCCTGAAACAACGGAAAAGTTACAAAAATATGCATAATTTGAGCGCGTGCAATACTTTTGATACTGCGAATCACAAGGCTACATGAAGTAATGGCAATGTCAGTGCTCACTGAATGAAAACCCGACTGGGGAACAAGCCACCGAGCGTGGCAACGTCACCCTTGACCTCTAGGAATGAACCTTCACGCATGGCCAGGACTGGAGGTATCACGTTCGGTAGAGCATGGTATTCCTGAATACGAGTTTCACGTGTTTCCTATGCAATAGCATTAAGCATTTGAAATAATTAATTATGCTCAATATTCACGAAATATGACAAAAACGAACCTTAAACCTTAATTGACTTACCCCCATATGCGTACTCTTCTCATCCGTGTCCACGTAATGTGGATTAATGTTGAAGGGTACGAGGCCAATGCCCTGGAAGGAGTTACAATGAACGATGGGCATGTCATTGGTCGTATTGATGGACGCTGTGGCCACGTTCGTCCCCGCCGAACTCCCCATGTACGGAATTGAATCCTAATTGAGAAAATAACGTTAAATTAAGCGTCCATTGTAATTTTGTGCACAATTACGAAGATTTACCTGTAAAACGCGACGACGAATAGGTTCCAGTAATTGATTTTCCTGGAGGAGCTTGAGGAGCAGAAATGTATTTCCTCCACCGATAAAAATGGCTTGAGCCTGATTCACGGCTTCCACGGGATTGTCCACTTCGCTGAGTCCTTTTACCGTGAACCCTGTTATCGGAAATGAGATGTATATATTGCGATTAAATTTGCAAAACAAACACAATTATTTCTGGAGGTGTTCAGCAGGGCAGCCTTCAGTAGCCTTTACCCCATTTTCCGAGTTCACTCCGTGCCATGTTGGTGTAGTCCTGCTGACTCTTCACATTGGCATAGGGCACGAACAGAATCTCCTTTACGCCATTCCTAAATTTAAGGCAAATTCAATATATACATGAGATGTACTAATGTTACCGTAAAAGTTTCTGCTTTTCCGTTGTCTGAATCGCTATCAGGGTGTCGAATGCTGAATGCTAACGTCTTTCCCAATGTACACTAAACCTAACCATGCCAGCTATAATCGTCAAATTTAGATTGGGTTAAGAAAATAGTGTGACCCCCCGATCGCATTCGATAAAAGTAGGTAGCTCAAAACAGACTTAGGGAAATTAGGTATATAAACGTGCCAAGAGAAAATAGAATCTGCCATGAAAAAGAAGACTTCTGCAATAAGTCTGCATGGCAGTAGATTTGATTAGCCAGGTTAGGTTAGGTTAAAACGTTAGCGGACGAGATTGATCCGTTCTACAGGTTAGGTTAGATTTTTTAAATACCCAAATGACCAACGACTAACCTAAGCTTTGGAATTATAGACCAATTTTACTTAGGTATTGCAGAATTCCATTTCCTATTGCAAAAGTCTTCTTTTTTATTGCATATTCTATTTTTCCATGACATCGAAAAATGCCACCCATAGACTTACTTGGTAAAGAATTCCAGGACTTTATCCTTGGCATATTCCAAGTATCCAGAGCCATGGAGCTTGGAATTGGAGAGAAGCAAGAGTTGACGCATTGTTCGATTAATTTTACTTGAAGCTGATCGAGACTGAATGCCTCGATTAGAAAATCTATGTTTCGATGAACCAGTTTAGTCTTGTCGATCTGTTTTGAATAAAAAGCACTAATTAAACATTGATAAGTGTTCAATCAGAAATTGTACTCGAGCCAATAGATAAAGATTAAGCTGTACTAAATAGAAAAACAATGTATTTGACAATTATGATACGGGCGATAGCATGATTATTGTGATGCTCAAGCAATTCATATGATTTTAATGTTCATATCAGGCTCAGATATTTATGTAATTAGTCCAGATAATGGGTGGTTGCGAATCAAAGCACATTATATCATTTGCGCTGAATCTGGATGACCAGGAGCATATGGGCTTGATTATTGGAACTACGAAATACACGTAACGGCACAGCTCATAATGATAACAAAAAATAAAGATTGCATAACTGAAGCACAAAACAATAATGCTCACAATAATGGTCTGAGATTAAATTTCTGTATCTCCGGGATATTGGCAAAGCGTCAAAGGATGAAAATTTGACAATTAGTTAACCAAAAACGAGTTCGTTCATAGACTCAAATTTTCAGGCAGAAATGTTAATCAGTTGAATTTGTATTAAAAATTAGTTTAACTTTACAAGATTAAAAAAAATTAAACAGTATTCTGACAAAACCCATAAAAAATGTACATTTTGGAGTTCTAATCACAATAACAGTGCTAACAAACTTAAATTTTCAGGCATTAATGTAATGTTAATCCGGAGATCTGGAATTTTAAAGAGACAATCGAACAATAAACTTAAGGTTGTGTGTTATTGCCAATTATGGCCAATCCGGATATACAGTACCATGAGTTATTTTCTGAACAGCCCTCGTACACTAAATTATATAGTAACACAATTTTTAAACCTAAATTTGGAAAAAAGCAGCAGGCAAGGCGTACAATCTAGAAAATTTACTAGAAAATCTTACTTGTTTTTTGCAGGTACACTTGATCTCGATTTAATAAAATACGGTACTTGTCAAACTGACACTGACTTATGACAAAATGCATAAAATCTTTTCACACCGCCGCTCGGTAAATTTTCAAACCCAGTGTGAAACTAAACTCAATAGCACGCAACAGCGAAGCATAGAGTTGTCTAACACATACAGGGGGTAGGTACGCAAGCAGCAGCGCACCTCAAAGCACACCTAAAACCAATGCAATGCCCGTGATTCCGTCCTGCGAAACTAGGACGCAGGGTTCTTACACACGTATTATATCAATCTTTTGGGAAAATATCAAACGGAGTGCGAGTCAGAAACAGAAATAAAATTTGGTATTCGGTGCTATAGGCTATTATTACTGAATCGAGAGCGCTTCAAGCGACATAAGGTCACACGACGCCTCGTCAGCACCGTTGACCCTGGTCAACGATAGGTCAATTCAGAATCTCATCTGCAGGTATATTTGTGTACCAATGTACAATACGTCAAGGCTTGATGACGTGTCTGGCTCAGCGTAAGCGTAGCATAGGCCGTCTCAAGAAAAGTGACGTGGGCGTGGGACATTTTTTCGCGTTTTTCCTCAAAGCGCTGACATATTGGCCGATTTTCTCGAAATACTTGCTCAATTATTAAAGTGATTTATTCAGTGACCTGAGGGCCTTATCGGACATCGGAAGGAAGGATGCTGGACACGATTCCGGACTCTTTGATCCTGTCCATACTGAAATGCTTGACACCATTGGATGTGGCCAGGGTTGGGCAGTGCTCCAGCTCACTCCGGAGAGTTTGTCAAGATGAATTACTCTGGAGAACCCTGTTTCATCGACATTTCCGGATCTCACCCTTCTTCCCGCAACCAGTTGGTAATGACCTATGACCTATGACCCTATACCCTTTGTAAATGCCAATAAATAAGCTGTTAATTCAATGCATATTTATTTAATTTTCCAGCGTATGAGTCATGGAGAGCGGAGTTTATTCGCCTAATTGATGAAACCCCCCTCATCGAATCCGAAGTTTTGACCAAGCACACGGATCAAGTTTTACACGTTTCTTTCTCGAATGATGGCCAGAGATTTGCTACAACTTCGAAGGATGCATTTGTTCATGTAAATCTTGAATCTGTCCATTTTTGTTAATGGCTTGGTTCGTTCCATTATAACCCTATTGACGTATTTTTCTAAATTTTAAGGTGTGGGACTCAAGCCATCCCGTGAGTCTGGAATACTCGTACAACATGAAGAAGTTCAGTTGGAAATACACCCAGTTTTCACAGTTCAATGAGTCCGACACGCTGCTCCTCGTATCCGGCGTTCTGTTCGGGCTTCAGAGTACATCCGGTGAAATTGTGGTATTCAGCCTCACGGGTAAACTTAAATCAGCGTTTTATAAAATTAAGTGCTACTATATCGGTAGATTTTCCAAACCAGAATATTTTTATCATTCCAGATGGATTCAATCTCTGTTGTCGAGTCGTGAATAAACCGTACGACGTTTTCGGTAGCTGGTATTCGGACACGTACCTGTTCTCGGGGGATTTACATTGGTTGGGTCAATTGGTGAGCAAGTCCGTGATTTGGTTGAATAAGGCTTCACAAGAAACCGAATCAGAGCACACAGCAGTTATGAATCAAGTCTTTCGATTCTACAACCCGAAAGCTTCCTCAATCCGGTCACTGCTAGTAGCCAACTGTGTCGAATCTCCGGCAGGTGCTGAAATTCCGAATGCAGAAGAACAACCCTGTTCATCCAAATCCCTAAAACGAGATAATTCATGTGACAATTCGAGTCGGCAAATTGGGAATCCACCATCATCACATCTTCTGGCTTCCGGTCCATTGGAGCAGGATTTGAGACGAGTTAATTCTCGAGGATTACGAGCCACGCTTCAGGGTGCTTTTCAGAACTGGAGACCATTGGACAATATTGCGAACATTGACTATACTCGGGAGTATCACAGGGCAAGGGTTGAGGAGAAGGAGAGGCAAACCAGGGAGGAATGCCTTGGACAAGCAATGGAGGTGGATGACCAGGAATGCGTGGCCCATGCATTGAAGCCCATTGGCTTGAAGAAGATCCGAGAAGTTGATGAGGACAGTGACTCTCAAGCCCCGACTGAGCAAAATACCTACGTTCTCAATCGGGACATTGACGAGTTTGGGAGTGAAGATGAGGAAGTGAATGTTGACGAAGAAGGTAGCTAAAAAAATTCAGATTAAGGCCCAACTTATGACCAACAGGTTTTCAATTTCGTACACGAAACATGTCCACGGTTTTAGCACAGTTTGCTCGTAAAAATGGGCGCATGATACGTCGTTGGATAGCTGAAACTGGACCATGTTTTGTCTACCTATTACAGAATTTTAAGGGTTTGACCTTAAATTTGACTAATTCATAACGATAACGTGTCTATTTTTGTATCTGATTCAGGAGAAGATGAGGGTGGAGTGATAAAGTTGAATAAATTCTACTCCTGCCTCTCCTCGTCATCAGGTGACTCGTCCAGCCCAGCAACCGGGTCGACGCGTGAGTCCAAGAATGAAGGACCCTGCCGAACTAAGCCCTTGGAGCTGGAGACTGAGGACGTGATTGACCCGAGAGACAAATGGCTCATTTTCACCTGTGGCTCCGAAACGTATACTCCGCATCAAATTGGGTTCAAGAAGGTGAAGCCGTTTAAGTTCAAGAGTCGACTTGACCCTGGGCCCTCACTCCAGGACAGGCTCGTGGAGTACAAGCGGAGGAAGGTGCTGGAGCAGAATGGGGTCGAGGACGAGGACCCGGTCGACTATGCTGACTTCCCTTCGGTCGCCAATCGTTTCGACACAATGGATGCTATCATTAATCTCCATGGTCATATCATTGGAATGACACTGTCACCGGATCACCGACATCTCTATGTCAATAGTCGTCCCTGGCCATCTGGGTACACTATCAGTGACCCGCTTCAACCGCCGCCAATTGCACAAGAAATTGATATTCATGTCATTGACCTCGTCACACTCAAGTACGGTAATTGTCCGAGATTTTTACATATCCGTACCAGCTTGGTTAGATATAACCTTTGACCTTAATCTTTTCAGACAAGTTGGAATGATGCGCCGTGCCCATCGAGCATATACACCGAATGAAGAGTGTTTCTTCATTTTCCTGGATGCGTCGGACTATTACTTGGCCTCAGGGGCGGAAGATAAGCATGGCTATTTGTGGGATCGACACTACGGAATTTCCCTGTGTAAGCTCCCTCACACGGATGTCGTCAATTGCGTGGCTTTCAATCCCAAAGACTCCCAGATGCTGGTCACAGTATCGGATGACCAGACGATCAAGGTGTGGCGGTCAAAGCAGCAGTGTCGAGAACATGGAATCCACACTCCGTCACGCCCACAAGGAACCCGACTCTTCACTAAACCCAAGCACCCGCCACGACAATCTCATTCGATCTAATTTCTCGTTGCGGGAAAGCGAATGTACATAGTATTATAGTATTGCTAGTTAAAATCAAAACAGCAGCTTTAGTTGGTTAGAAAATAGTCTAGCACAGTAGTAGATTAGATTACCCAAAAATGGTGCTACATTTCGGGTCTCTGGTGTCTCGTTTGCCTTTAGTTTAGAGTGTATTCATAATACAATACAGTTTCAATGTATTGTAGAGACGGATACTGGCTCAGAATCTCGAAACCCCTATCCTTCCACTCACACGTAATGCTATTAGCATGGAAAGTGAGTTCAAAACCTCTATCCTTCCACTCACACGTAATGCTATTAGCATGGAAAGTGAGTTCGAAACCTCTATCCTTCCACTCACACGTAATGCTATTAGCATGGACCGTGAGCTAGAAAGCTCAATCCTTCCACTCACACGTAATGCTAATAGCATGGACCGTGAGTTCGAAACCTCTATCCTTCCACTCACACGTAATGCTAATAGCATGGACCGTGAGTTCGAAACCTCTATCCGTCTCACAATCAGTAGGTAAGATGATACATGATATTCAATATTGGCTCGGTTATAACTTATAACTAAGCCATAAAAGTTGATATGAATCAATTATAATCAATGTGGCTAAATTGGGTTATAAATAGTAATATGAAATTAACAAGTATCGCCTTGTCCTTATGTTATGTCCGTGGCACAACGAAATAATAAAAATAATATTCTTGAACGTAGAAAACCGGATTTGCTTTGTTTAGATGGATACACACGTTGCGGGATTTATGCGACTTGCTTTAAGTTCATATCTAGTACAGGAATTTAGAATGACAGCGTTTTATGGTAGGGCAACTACCCACTATTTAAATTAAATATATTTAGGATCTTGGATCACACGTACTTGCGATGCGTTGTTCGTCACTGGCGTAAATTTAAGAGAATGTAAAAGACGAAGAAGTACTGATGGCGTCAGGAATGGAGTCATTTTCAAACATCAGACCGGTGGGACTTCGGGCTGGTCAGGATTCTTCCGATTCTCCACATGACCATGACAATGCTCACACTCATCGTCCGTGTCTGATGAGGACTCTCCAAAGGCGTGCGGTTTCTTGTAAATGCAGCAGCCTGAAAAACAACATAATATACAGAATATAGCTAATGTCAATCATGACTGCCTGTTGATACTTTTAAACGATACGATAATGTCCACTTCACACTTACACTTTGACTTTTTCTTATTCATGTGTTCATTGTCGACGGTGCCAGGCTGGAAGTCAACTTTCTTCTTATTTTTAGGTTTCTTGAGTCGGAGATGAACCGGTGCGTTAGATCCGTGTGCCTGAAACAACATTATAGAGGTCAAAGGTCATATGTCAAATGTGAAAAGTACATTGGTAAATGCTATAAGTTGGAAACAAAATGGGATTCTACTTTTCTGTTAGGTATTCAGAATTGTAAACTGTTTAATCTATTACTGAAAATTAAATATGAAGTAGATACTAGACATGTTGCTAATACTTATTCAGTATTTTATCGAATGATTGACTACCTGTTCCTGTTCTTGGATTGTGATGGTTCCAGATGCACCGTCTTGTTCGCACATATTTGAAGAGCTGGCTGATAAGTCTGTTCCCCTCGACCCGTCTTGACCTTCGTCACCCATCTTGACTTTGATCTGCACCAGCGGCTGCGAAAGAAAATTGACATAATATAACTGTTAACTGTCTGCAACGTAACTACTGGTGGTGGTCAAAACTTTATTAACCCCTAAACTGACAACTTACAACTTACTTTTCCCTACTTGGGACTTAACGTATAAATAAATAGACCAAACAGGTGAACCAGAACGAGGTCACGGTCCGGTTGCGGGTGACTGACAATGAGTCACGGTCACTGTGACTGCTGAATGTCAACGGTGAACGGATCACAATCACAGCACTTACAACTTACAAACAACAAACTACGATTAAAATAATTACTCGATTTTGCTCCGGCTGAAATCTGTGTCCAGCAATCCCGCTGTGTCTCTGCTGTGCTTATTGGGCAGCACTTAGCTTTTATATGTATATGTACACATTGAATCGTGGCGTGGTGGCAATTTGCATCATTTTCGTCACTTTACACAAATCCAAAGAAATAACCATGAATTTGGATTTAATAAAATTTAAACTAGTTAGAATGATAATTAAATTCTGATGCAAGAGACCACCGCTACGCTTATCTGAAATTCCAGTTCAATGCACGAGGGCTGTTCAATAAGTAATGCGGGTGCTTCCAATAATAACGATATTTCCGGATTTGGCAATACTTTAAAGGCTGAAAATTTGACCGTCGGTCAACAAAGCGATTTTTGAGTCGTAACCTCACATTTTGAGGCATACTATTGGACACAGTAGGCTCATTACTTAATGCCCTAGTCGACGTGACAAATAGCTAAAAATAATCAATCAACCAAATGCCCACTTGTCAAAATATATAGAATTAAAGCTAAAAATTTTATTTCATCCCTGTCGCTATTACAGATTACAGATATACATATAATATTTTCGACTTTCGAAATACTTTTTGTTTGACTGATTTGAGCACAGCTCATAACCGTCCCGTGTCAATGCTATAATGTCAAAACTAGCATCATAACTTGGAGGTGTCCGTGGAGGACGTTCGTGGAGACGATGAGAGCATGGGAATTTGACGGGTGTACGCGAGCGGAGCCATGGCTTCTAGAACGACGTGCGTGAGTATTGCGGTCAATCCCCAGAGCCGGACATCCCGCGGCGTGTCAGCAGGTTCTTCCTCCTCTTCACTACTACTGCTCAATCCCGCCGGTCGAGAATACAAATGCGGGGGATGGTAGACCTTCATATTTTTGTAGACCGGCATTCCGTAGCCTTTCCTGAACTGCGTATGACCCCAATTGGCCTTGTCACAGAAATGAGCGAAGCTGATCGTAAACGCGGTTTCTACTTCATCCGGATTAATACGGAGGAGAGCGGGGTCAACGGGTGTCTTGATGAAACCGACCACTGGCGTGACGCCCATGAGAGACGAGGCTGTGGGCATGGGTCTCATGATTGTCCATACTTCAATGTCTTCTGGGGGAATGCCGAGTTCTTCCTCCGTTTCCCGAAGTGCAGTTTTGACCGGGTCATCCCCGTCTTCAGGGTCAGAAGTCCCGCCTGGGAAACATATCTCACCCTTGTGATTGGACAATTTCAGAGAGCGGAGGGTGTAGAGGAAACAGGGTGTGCCGGTCATGTCATAGCAGAGGGGGATCAGGACTGCGGCTCGTTTTGTCATGGCCATAGTCCGGTATTTCCAGCCAGTCACTTTGTCCTGAATTCTTTGAATAGAACTGGCCTTGTTCTCAGCCGAAAACACGTTTGAAAAGTCGAATGATGGGTTTGAAGACATTTTTACTGTGTTTATTGGAACAATCCTTGAGGTAGGTTTAATTATTCCTGAACGAGCCGAGTCCAGGATTCTTTGATGGTGACGACGAAACATTGGCAGTTACGGTTGCGGGCATCTGGGTTTAGGCGTAAATCGTAAATGTTCTCTGGAAAATGAACAAAAAAATATTTAGTTCAAATATTTCCGGAACAGATGATGAAACAATGCGAAAATATATGAATGTTCACTTGTAAGATCTCTCAGCTGACCCCTATTGTCTTAAATACAGGCAGAACTTACGTTGCAAATCACAAAGACGACAGACGAAGAGCAAGAGCTGAGGCAAGATGTGATGTCAAAGTTCAAATTTGACAAACTAACCATTTAAAATGGTACAATTATTGAGTAATGGAATTTGTGAATTGCGGCGGTATGAGTTCTGAATTGGGCTCATGTGACATTCCAGACCAGGAAGAGTGCAGATTTTACTCTTTTTTACTGGCCTTAGTACAATAACCGGTTTCTCATTGAGTTTTCTGTGTTAACGTACAGCTGTTGAATTTGTTTTGTGTAAAGGTAGTTTAACTTTAATCCAAGCTAACTTACCTGACTAAAAAAGGTACCTAACTTCCCGAACGGTTCTTATTTCACGCTTTTCTGTAAACGCTTTTTTAAATTCACACGGGCAATTCCATAACGCGATACATGACGCCAACCCAAGGCGCGTCGCCAACCGCAAACGGTAATCTCTCTCTGGCCTTTTGAAAAAATCATAATTTCGCGCTTGTTTTGTAATGGCGATGACTCGTGTCGCAAGACAAAAAGAGTGCAGTGCAGAAGCGGCGCAGAATGCGACCAACAATCCATTCCGCATTCAATCGCTGACCGTGATCAGTGTCACATCTCCAGCAGGTCCGTCCCTGACCTAGGAAATTTCAGTATTTTGACCTTTAACACCATACGTTAGCCAGGATGGAGAAGAATAAGCGGAGCCCAAGCACTGTCGTCGACCAGAATAAGGAACTGAACACGAACTACGATTACAAGTACGGGGGAGACGGGCCGCATAATTATAATCATAATTATAACAAGAACCGGAAGACCCACGACCTGACCCTGACCTCTGAACTTCTCAACAACAGTGCCATTCATGGGTCAATGGAGAACCTTCATCATCCCAAAAACTACCGGAGTCGTGGCTTCACGCCCGCACCCAAACAAAAGCGGAAGAGTCAGTACGAACCTAGAAGTCCTCAGGCGGGACCGTCCCGCCTCATTCAGTGCAGCAATGGTCAGGTAGCCGCGGATACGAAGGCTCTCCAGGAATACATCATGGATGAGCGACGAAAGACTTTGGTCCGGAAGGCTGTGGCTTCCTTCACCTTCGGAGCCTTACGAAAGCAGGCCAATCGACTCATTGAGTTGGAAACATTCCAGCGCCGTAAGGCGGAGGAGAGCGCGGCGCGCCTCATTCTTCATAACCTGCTCCTCAACTCTTGGAGAAATACTAAAATCGATCTGGAACGTCTGAGCACGGAAAATGCTCAACTCTCGATCGCGGTAAGGAAAATATAGTTCATTGAATATGAATTTTCCGGGTCAAATGGTCATTTTTTAAATCGATGTCTATGGTCAACGACAGGTTGAGAATCTTGGTCTGCAACTCCGTGTAGTCCGTCACTTGCAGACGAGTGAGAAGGAGCGCGCGAGTGAGAAGGCCAATGAAATTCGTCAGCTCAAATCCCAGGTCTCCCATTACGTCCAAGCTACGAAGAATGCTGAAGGGGTGAGCATTAAAGATTAACAATCATAATGGGATGACCTGTGACCTATGACCTGACCTTAACGTGTTTCATTGCAGGAAATCAAAAGTTTGGAAGAAGAACTACGCTATGCCAATGAGGATAAAGAGAAACTTGTGGCTCAGCGCGATGATGTCGCGCTTCAATTGGAAAATGCTTCCGAGGAGAAGGAAGTCACGTTGAGGAAAATGGAATCTGAGCGACGGCGCGCGAATCGTTCTGAGGATGAACTGGCATCTTTGAAACTCGAGGTGGACATTTCTTGACATTCTGAATTTCACAACAAATATTCATAACTACCTACCGTATTGACTGATTACGAAACTTCTGGTAATTTTTTGTTTAGCTGTCTGAGTTGCGTAAGCAAGTACGGGATTTGACGGCCCAGAGCGCCCAATGGCAGGAACGTGCTCGGGAGTTTGAGTCAATGAGCTGGGAAATGAAATTGAATCTGGAAACTCGGGATACGGCACTAGCCGCTCTGAAAGATGAGTATGACCTCTTGACCGAAGAACGGAATGAGATTCGAATGTAAGCCCAATGACCATGGGTCAAATTTCCTATTGCTTGATATATATAGATTTTATGCCTTATCATTAATATGCGTTTTTTTTAGTAAGAAAGATGCTCTTCGTGAGGCGTACAATGGTGTAAGCGACCAGCTTGCTGGAAGCCTCGAGGAAAACGCTGTGCTCAAAGCGGCAAATGACAAGATTTCAACTGCATTGGGAATTCAGCGACGAAAACGCATGGATCTCGAAGAAAGCTTGCATAATCTCAAGTAAATAATTAAGCAAATATCGCATTTACTCTTATGCTGTAACATAAAATTATGAATTAATCAAAATTATGCGAATTTCCAGGACAGAGAACCATCAGATTCTCACTGAACTCTACGCTTTCAAGTTGAAGAATGTTCGAAATAGACGTGCTTGGGTGGAAGCCATCCGCTGTCTCACAAGCCCATCAAGACTTTGGGCTTATTTGGCTGGTAACTATTGAAATATTGAAAATACTGTGTCCTTTGACCCCAAAAACTGAGGGAAGTCAAATATTATTACTAAATAATCAAACATATATTACTAAAAATAATTAATCACTCATATATAAATATACTCATTGTATCGCCGAACGGGTGATAAAACAATAAAACGATGTAATTCGTAATTACACGTGAAATCATCGATTCAGATTACGAAAGATTTTGTTTATTTCTCTTAACTGCCAATTGTTTTGTTCATTAGATGGGTTTGGGGTTGAGAGGCAAAGGTATTGCACTTTTAAGCTTGAGTTTTTCCTTTTTGGCTTTAGACCGAGGTTTTTCCTTTTTCGATTTGGGCAGAGGTTTTTCCAGTTTTTCATTTTTGGGTTTTGGGAGAGGTTTAGCCGGGTTTTCAATGTCGGACACAGTTTCTGGTAGTCTCACATTGCGGGTCTCGGCCAGGAATAATGCCGCGATTCCGGATATTATGGAAGTGGCACCAAAAATAATTGCTGGGTAGGTCTTTTTGTGCTGGCCCTGAAATCAATTAAGGGTCAAATAGGGTAAAGTGTTAAAATCTCTATCTGACCACGTACCAAATTGTCTACAATGTAAGGTGATATGGCAGATCCAATATGTCCAATCATGCAAGCACTCCCCACGCCGGACGCCCTCAACAAAGTCGGCAACAACTCACTCGCGTACAAGTAAATCAGGGCGTAGGCGGCTCCAATCATTATTTTGGACAATAAGGCAAAAGCCACGAGTCCAACTGTGCCTAAATTCATTAGTGACCCTTGGTATTAATTTAAGGGTCAAACGTCAAACCCCAGAGGACATATACCATGAATTCCACTCAATTACCAATTACCAGGTTTGAAGAAGACGGATATGAGCAGGCTGCTTCCGCAGGCGAGGAAAAATGCTGCAAAAGTCGGTCTTCGGCCAAGGTACCGAATGAGCGGTGGGACCATGAGATAGGACGGAACTTCCAGTACTCCTGCCAGAAACATGTACCTATGACCGTTCAACAGTACAGTATATCAGTATTTAAAAATTCGAATTCGACTGGTTTGTGATTTCCAAAATGGTTATATTGACTCACATGTATCGATTGGCGGATATATTGGGAGCATTGAGAGCCACACCATAGTAGACCATGGACACGGCGAGCCAGCAAAAGTAAAGAATCAGTGTCCTCGTACGAAGCTTCCGTGTTTTAAATAGTTTGAAGGGATGTGTACACGCTTCCTTAACTTGACCCTTACAACTGGCCTCATCTGTTTCCCGTTCCTGGAAGGGTCAATACGTTTCGGTCAAACGATGGTCAAAGTTCATGTAGTTGCAAAAGGTTATGAATGACCCTGTATTACTTGGACAGCAAAGGCCCATATCCTCTGCGAGAAGTTCGGTGGAATTAATTTCTCTCTTCCGTTAGCTTTGGCCACTTGTCGAAGAATCTTCTCAGCTTGGACCACTTTTCCACGACGAATGAGCCAACGTGGACTTTCCGGAATGAAGAAACAGATGAAGATTTGGAGTAGGATTGGAGCCGAGATGGCCCATTGGAGCATTCTCCAGTCCCGAATGTAGTACCCAAACCCTGCTAAGGCCTTGTGACATATTTGACATCAGATTCCAATTACACCCTGTAGGCATTTAATAGTAACGCAAAACTCACCATGAAACCAAAAGCAAATGGCAGACAAAACAAGTTTCCGGCTGTACCGCGCCAGCTGAGCCCGATTCCTTCCACGGCTAAATATAGAAAAAATATGTCGCATGGGTCAAATATGAATTTACCTAGCGTCGAGTGTCATTGTGCTCATACCGAGGACAAATGAGGTGCTGTAGAGACCCGGCGTGGCCATTCCCTGAAAAAAACGGACAACTACCAGAAATTCATAGTTGGGTACCAGGGCCACGAGGGGTGAGAATATGGCGAACATGATTGTGGCTGCAATGATAGCCCCTCGGCGACCCGCTCGATCCGACACGAACCCAAAAATTGGGCTTCCAACCAGGATCCCAATCATGTAAATGGCCTGGACCGTCGAGGCCAGCGTCGCGCGGTTGCAAACCAAGTCCCACTACAAGAATGCAATAATAATTAGTTCGTGATCTAATTGTACATATATATCCGTTTTACGCCAGAAGGGTCTTATGGAATGATCCGTGTACACATTTCCGCCTAACCTCGGTCACAATGGTAGTTTCGAATTCGGAGTGGTCGTAGGTATATCTGGAGCAGGAGACTTTGTGAGATTTGTCCAATATGGCTCCCGTTGAATTTCCGTGACCACCCTTAAACCCATCCCGTATCACCCTGTACTGCTCGCATTTACTAAAATTTCCGTTCTTGTCTCTGTAAAAAATAAAACGTTACGCTCTCGCAGTTGACATTGACATCGACTGTCTACTGTCCACTTACAATGGTAAGGCCAAAGTTTTGATCTGTTCCACCGTCTTTCCAGGAAAATACGGAAGCGTACACCAGTACTCCGGTGTGGCTCCGATGAAAGCATATGCCAAATTATGCAAGGCAGTCAAGAATCCACAAAAAGACGTTAGTAGAAATAACTAAAAAATTAAGCAACCCAACTCCGTTAGACGCCATGTGTAAGGTAATTTCGTTTAGATTTCTGTTCCGATCATCGATTCACCTTGATTTGCCAATACCCCGCATCCCCGCAGCAATCCCGGAGTAAATCCGCGAATGCATCTTTGACCCGGTAACCTCCCGCTGCCCGCAAAAGACAAGACTGACGTGGTTTCCGCATCTCTCTTCGAATTCTCAGACAGAAAGAGGGTTTCAATGTTATCAATGCTCCTATGCGCGTAGGCTGAAATGTCAGAAGTAGACGACGTAACCGTGGACAAAGAAGCACTGGATCGACTCGTGAGACTTGTGCCCGCAGTACTGATGCTAATACTGTCATCCCCGCTCAGCCCTGAATCAACGGATTCAATGTCAAACTCATCCAGGCCCTTCTTACTTGTTCTGGGTACTCTCTTCTGAGGTCCCGTCCCGGTCCCCGTACCCATTCTACAATAATTAAATTTGGTATCTAACTGCTATATAATAAATTTGGGTTTCGTTTCCCATTGAGACTATTGAGACTACTGGCCAATATCGAAGTCATGTAAGTTTATTGATTTCTCCCTTGGTAATAGCAATTAGCACCTATTAAAAATTAATTCGTGCTCGAATTAAAGAATTCCGTGGCTTATTGGCTATTGTCTGAATTTATTGCTGTCCGAAGATTGGTTCGTCAATTACTCATAAAAATATAGCCCATGGAATTTTGTATATTTACAGTATAAACATAACACATAAATAAATAAATGTGAGGTTAAGGTTAGTATATGTAATGTACTGAAGCGGTATTGTCTTTTATTTTTCATTTTCTTAAAATTCCACGTTTTCGACATCCCGAACTGTTTCGGGGAGTCGCTTATTCCTCGTTTCTGGTAGAAGCAGAGACAGAAGTCCGGCTAGAAGTGAGACTACCCCAAATACCAATGTTGGAAACGTTTTATTGTCACGACCCTGAAATCAGATAAATACATATGTACTTTATCAAAAATATTGCTTTAAACACAGGGCACAGGTTTGAAATACTGACCAAGAGATCGACAATGAAAGGAGCAGAAGCTGACCCAATTCGTCCAACTTAAAATACAAATAAAATTCATCTCAATATTTTGATTCTGGTTTAAATAACAGTCCTTAATAGTTGCAAATTTAATGTAGGTTTTGAATAAATGCTAATCTAGGCTTTAGCTTACCCATTGATGCCGTTCCAACGCCATAAGTTCGTAGTAGCGTGGGCATCAACTCCGTTGCGTACAAGTAAATGAGCCTGAAATCCAAAAAAGATTTATTTGAATCAATGAAGATTTGACTTCTAAATTCATTCAGATATTCCAGAAACTTACGCGTAGGCAGCTCCAATAAGGAATTTTCCAATCAAGGCCAGAACGACGATGAATACAGAGCCTGGAATGGAATATGGAATGAAAAAATCATTTTAATTATTCATGAATTTTGGTATAGCGTTTGATTCTGGGATCGCATACGGTTTTCAAGCCTACCGGGCTATTGAACCTTGCTCAGGCGAGGAAAAAGTATGCGACCGGTGACAAAATCTGTAGTACCTTGTGCGAATAGAAGCGATATTAAGAGTGACATGCTGCAGAGGAGTAGGAATCCAGAGAAAACCAGACGTCGACCCAGGACCTTGATGAGCGGTGGGACCATGAGGTAAGACGGTATTTCCAGAACTCCGCTGATGAACGTGTACCTGGACATTACGAAACAACGCCAACCATAATTTTGCGGGTTATACATAGCTGTAGTTAGCTGATACTTCAAAATTTCAAAACTTCAAGCAACGTACAAGTATCTGTCAGCAGAGAGGTTCGGTGAGTTGAGAGCCACACCGTAGTAAACCATGGAAATGGAGAGCCAGGAAAAGTAGAGCACGAGCGTTCTTCGACGAATCCGCGGTGATCTCAGAAGACTTGAGTAACTTCGCATAACCCCCATGAACTTCAGAGTCCAAGTGTCACTACTGTCCACAATGTCAACTTTCTCCTGTTCAATAAGGAAATGGTGAAAGTTAAATCAAATGTCATCTGGTGAGAAAACTTGAAAAGCTTACATTGGAGGCCACCCGCTTGACGAGGTCATGGAAATTGGACGGAAGTCTTTTCCGACGATTGTTCGTTTTAGCAGCGCTCCTTAACACGGCCTCGGCTTCCATCACACGTCCCTTCCGGAGGAGCCATCGCGGACTTTCTGGAGAAAACCAGCAAACCAAGATCTGGAGCAGGGATGGGGCCGAAAGAACCAACTGCAAATGTCGCCAGTCCCGGAAGAAATACGCCACGCCAGGTAGTACCATGTAACCTGTATCGAACATAGTACATTAGCATTTCTTCTATGCAGCTATAACAGTATTTCTGCGTACCCAATGCAAAAGGCAGACAAAATAGGTTTCCAGCCAACCCACGCCAACTCGGACCAACATTTTCGACCACTGTAGAATTTAATGAACAATACTGTTAGCAGAGGGTCTACGGTTTTCAGCGGTCATCGTAGACTCGAGCGTATTATTTCATTCCGTACCGAGGACGAAGGACGTGGCATAGATCCCCGGTGAAGAGGCTCCAAGAATAAATCGAGCAATCATGAGTAGCGTGAAATTGGGTGCTAGGGCCACGAAAGGTCCAGCCACAATGAAAATAATTGAGGAAATGAGAATAGCTCGCTTCCGACCTATCTTATCGGACAAAGCACCCAGAATCGGACTCCCCACCAATATCCCAATCATGTACATGGCCTGAACCAGCGAAGCCCAGGCATTGTCTCCGCAGACCAAATTCAACTGTAAAAAAGTATACATTTACTTACTGCCTTACAATGCGGCATTAGCCTAAAAATAGCCGAAAATTCCCCGACGAAAACTCACATCCGTGACAATTGTAGTTTGGAAAATGGACGTATCAAATTGGACGACAGGGCATGACTCTGTCTTATTGTGATTGACCAGCGAATCATTCCCAGGGTTGATCCAGGGAGATGTGGAGCTGTTGTAGGCCGCATAGCGTAAGCACTGCTCATAGTCACCCTTCGCGTTCCTGTAATTAATTGCGCAAAATTTCATGGATTGACCTCGGATTGGAAATTGGAAACTGCGTGTACAGGGTGATGCAAAACCTTCACAGCCTGATTAGGATTACGATATCGGGACATAATGAAAATCTGTATATTCACGGTCAATTCGTACAATGGGATGAACTGAGCCTTGAGTTGGTCCGTGGTGAAGTGCGGAAGGTCAGGGAGCTCACACCAATGCTCCGGACTAGCCCCAATGAAGGCATACACCAAATTGTGCAGGGCTGTCAAAAATCCACAAAATGAAGCAAGTAGAAACAACTGAAACAATGAAAAACAAAACTCATTAAAACAATAGTACACTCCAACTCAAAGCGACTCAAAGCATTATCTCAGATGCAACCTTACCTGAAGCTGCCACCAACCCGCTTCTCCGCAGAGCATGAGTAAATCCTCATAAGTGGTCACAGACCCTGCCTGCATTTCATCCTGTGAATTAGCAGAAGATGAGGTCACAGCATCCTCTGCACTTGAACTACTGTTAATACTCGGACTCGAGCTCCGGAGCTCCAATTCCACATTTTTGGGCTTCATCTTGGGAACGTAAAGGAGAACAGGGGGAAGGTAAATAACCAAAAATTAAGATTAATAACGATAAGGGAATGTTGACGTAAGGAAACGACGCCAGGTTTTGATTGAAATTTGATTGAAGGTTTGGGTTGATGCGGATTAACCGCAGAAATTCCAGAACAGAAATAATCCCAACAGCACCAAGCTCTCTTGCGGCATAGCGTGGAGGACTCCAACTGTGCTAATAACTCCGTGTCTCTTCTTTTACAGTAGTACAATGAATCTATGCGGCAGTTGTTGTCGTGAATATGCTAATTCTATTTCGGCAACTCTTCATTCAATCTCGTGGGCGGCCTCAGGCCCCGATCTCTTAAATTGATTCCACTGTCAGTCTTCTGGAGCAAAAACAATGCACTTTGTAGAACTTGTTGAATAATTTGAATCTGTTAATTCAATCTGGTTGGGTTGGGTTAGTTCCACTGGAACTACGCTTGAATGAACTGATTCTTCTGGAATAAATACAATTAGAAGCACACGGAATTAGCTACTATTGTATTCTCTGTTCTCTGTTCCGTCTAGTCTAATCTTTGTAGATACAATTCGCTGCTATTATTTGTATTTATAATAGAGAGAATGACGATAGGAGATAGTGAAGTCAGGGATGGTTGGTTGTTGGTTGGCGGAATCAGCAGGAATCAATTTGTGTGCTCTTCTGCTCATTCACATCTCACATCATTATTGTTCACATTTTTATTCAGAGCTTTCAGAGTCCAATTTTTAGATCAGAAGGGTCTAATGTTCATAACATTTTTTTTATCGTGCAACGATTTTATATTGCGATTTGTAACGTTTGCACATCTAAAACTACGAACGGACGGACAAACGGCATGGATCAACGTTCAACCCATAAGACCCGTCTGGTCTAATGCAAAATTTACATATATTCAAATTCAAACCAGTTTGTTTGGATAGAAAAAATCACTGCGCGATTGAAAACCTTGAAAACACAGCTATTTCTTTTACAAAAATATTTGTATTTGAATTTGCTAACATAGGTTAACAGTTGATTTACAGAGGAGTTCGTTATATTTAAGTTTTTCCACTTTCAACTCTATTATACTCCATCTGA
>JAQFYT010000169.1:0-33511 GCA_034694925.1 Ceratophysella denticulata
GATCATAAATATAATTTACAAATATTTCCTGTTGACAGGCCACACATTCTGAAGCTGGAAACTGACAAGGCGTGACTATGTGTACTATAGAACCCAGCGACGACACCAAACTATCACGTAATTCTAACCGAGAAATATTTTGACGGGGGGTTACAGGTCAGAAGGGTCTCATACCCGGAAGACGCCTGCTGGGTGAGTGCGTGAAGAAGCTGAAGAGCCTTAAGACTTATTGTACGTATACTTTTGTGGCTTCAGTGTTCCACGTGCACAAGTATCTTTACAGAAATTATTGAGCGATTCTATTTTCTAATTCTAAGGTTTTACGGATAGTGTTGCTATTTGATTCTGAAAATATATATACAGTATAGTTTCCTTTTGAAAACCCCGTCGTTCCCTCTTCGTTTCCTTGCCTCAATTTCTATACAAATAATACATAGGAAAGGAATAATATGCATTTGATTTCATTGCTCCGAGACGAGAGACGACTGTACTGTACTTACTGGCTTCCTCTGTCAAATTACATCTTTTGTTCTTATTTTCAAGGGGAGAAAACCTCCAAAGTTGCTGTACAAAAGGATTTTCCTGAATTAAGGCCCTTAAGGCTGTATTTTCAAATTTCAAAACTCGCATCAAATGGGTAATGCTAGCTTATTGGCATTCGATTTCCATGATTTATGAAAGTGTCTTCTTGAATTACAAAATTTAGCGTAAAATAATAAAATACCGTCTTGCAGGGCTCATTACCTAACATAACAGCAAAGTTGTAGGATATTTAGTCGTGAAGTACAACCTTAACGCACGTACAAGGGCTAGGGTCATATCCTACATAATTTGCCCTAGCTTGGCCCGGTCTATATCAGTACTTAATTATTATAAGCTTTTATTGCCAAGTTTTTTCTAAAGCTTCGCTACTTATGGACATAAGGAGGGAGGGTGTTGTAGTCAGTTTTGTAAAGATTTTTTTGGAGAAAACTTAGAGTCCATTCAATTCAAGTTATTCTCAGTGCCCTTATCTCTCAATCAATCCGACTTGATCAGGTCTTTTTGCCTTGAAGAGAAAATTTTCCAACCCAATGACTCTTCAGCCCAGTCGACCACAGCCTTAATTTTTTTTTGTATGTGGAGAGCAGAGAATCTTCTGTATACAATATACAATACAATAAAGTCGCGACGGCCATTGACAAAAATTTAAAGTGCCCTTTCCGTTGAAGAAAATAAAATACTACTTGGAGCTTTATATCATCAGAACATCTCCTCGAGCCTCTTTTCTAAGACATGGTCATAAGATCGAAGTTAACACGTTCTAAAATCTTCAAAATTTGACGCTTTCATACGTCTTTGTCAGAGGTCTTTCTATTCAAACGCTGCTTGGGGTATGAACTTCGAACTATTGGATGAATTTAAAACTTTCCGCGTGAGTGAGTTAGTAAGATGATAGGTTCGTTTGTTGGCGGGAGGCAACGAATTTAAATTTTGAATTCAACCAATCGCATAAAGAACACTCTTTTTCAGCCTTAACGAAAAAAAAAATTAGAATAGAAATTCTTCTTAAAGAAAGCTGGAAGCCTCCCAATTTGAATATAAAATGAAATAAGAAACCCCTATTACTGCCAACCATCCCGGGAGTAATCAGGGTAATACGATTAAAATTGTACCAGAGGAAGGCACTTTCTTTCACTTACTCCATGATATTTGAAGTAGGACAAGAACCGGAAGCTTGGAATATTTTATTCAATTACTCGTTCAAATATTAACATTAATCCTAGAAGGCAAAGGCAATAGGGTTCAGAATTAGCATATATTTAGTCTCATCCTCATCTTATTTCTCGGCGGTGCAGCGATTGCATTGGCTGAATTAAAAAACCTGAAGCAGCTTAAGAGTGAGTTAGAATATTAATGGGAATTTGAATTTTCCAGGCGGTGTCCCGTTCGCGTAATTTCTTTTCCTGACTATTTCAGTTTCAGAGTTTCCCTCGCTTGCGGGCGTTTCGGAAAACCTAACCTAACCCTATAGAATGAGTCTCAGATGCCGACCTGTGGTATTTTTTGCTGAAATAGTCAGAAAAAGAAAGTACCTACGCGTCCCGCTCTTCGTAAATTTAGCACAATTTCATCGTAAACACACGCCTAGCTGAACCAAACCCGTAAAAAACTTGGAAGAACTAAATAATTGTCGATCACATATGACCTGCCGACCTGTTGACCACACAGTATAATTTACGGAGCCAGTATTATTAAAATACAGAAGCGCGGGAAATAGCATAGATTCAAATATTCTTTATTGTACACCCGAACCTTAAGCTAAGATTTCATAATCTGGTCTGTGCCTCTGGCCTGGCCATATCTCGTCTTTTACCCTCGCATCGAGCTTCCAGTCTAAGAAAATTAAGGAATTAGCCACTTTTCCTTGAATAATTCAATTGGCGTCGACCTGGAAAGAGCCTTAAGAACTTCCTTTCCCGGGTGTCAGATTAAACCAGGAGAGAGAAGGAAAGGAAACATAGGGACTCTTCAAACAGAACTTAATAAAGTTTATTTCTTCCGCAGGTCCTGCAGCGGTCTCTCAGGAATAATTTCCGCTCAACCGCTTCACTCTCTTTTTTTACACCATGAATTTCATTACAGTCAGAAGAACGAAGACAAGGAAAGAGCTATGAAATAGTGTCCTAGAGGTAGTAGGTTAGGGCACAATTGAATTCGGGAGGGTAGTCAAGAAAAGCCTGGCAGGTGCGCTTTTCTCACTGATTCTACTCTAAATGGTAAGTTAGTTTCGAGGGTTCATTTTCGTTTCTCCAATTCTAAAAGTCCTATAAGGACCACGACCGACCGTGTGCCGCACACACGGGGAAAATATGAAGCCACCCGGTTTTTCAACACAGATGTACATCATGCATGGATTCCAGACCAGATCCAGTCCACAGAGTCCAGACACAGGTCTTAGAACTAATAGCAAGCGCTTATTCTACGAATTGTAAGCCTCAGTAATTGGAAATATCGTAATTTTTTAGCTTAAAAAATAAAATAGCGATTTCTAAACAAAGAGGTATTGCACGACCTATAAGCTATACTGCAATCTACCCTAAGCCGTGCTTTGAAAAACGATACGCTGAAATACCGCTGCCCAAATTACGGGGAACCATATAAAACTCTGCCGTACTCGTTCGATATCCTAATGCACACATACATTAATTTTCATGCTTGGAATGAATAGGGCCTTACACAGCAGCACAATGCTTACGTAGCTGTATCCTTAGAAACACTTTACAAACATTAAGTCCAATGCTATGATTCATCAGTTCAAAGCTGAATGAATACTGAACTGAACGGAACTCCAGGTTCATAAGCTTACCCATGCCGGCCTTATTATGATTATGGTTGTATGGGTTCCAGGTTCAGTTTACTTTAGTACCGTAGAACCTTCGTATTCTAATTCCCTAAACAAAAGGAAAGTTTTTATCTCTCTATGCTTGATTTAATCAATCCGAATCATTTCACGACCTCAAAAGGAAAAGCTATTCTCTTATTGAATAGATCCAAGCTCCATCAAAGAGACATTTTATTTAAGGAGTTTCCTGTTTAAGACTCTCATCAGCTCGGTTTGGCTCTAATAGGCTCATCATTCTTGATTAAATAACCAGGCACAGTTTTGGGTGGGTATTCATTCAAGAATTCAAAGTATTTAAATGATGGGACACCATCTTCATTGAGTCGAATATAGGCAAAAGCGTTGGTTTTAGTCCTTTACCATTGAACACAAGGTGCCTTGACTACTTATAGGCATTGAGCTATCTAGCTAGCTCATAGTCAAAAGACCGTGATTGAATAAATGCTTTGGATTAAGAATCGAGGTTCATCGTTGATACAAAACCAAACAAGGACATATCTGAAATTCAAACTATCATTATTTTCCTTAAATATTTTTGCAGGAATTTCCATTCGGGGTTTAAATACTTCAACTTCCGGTACAATTTCACAGGAATCTACAGCCGATGATATATCACATTATAGGTACATTAGCAATCGGCATCATTAAGCAAATTTTCAATGCTCAAAAAGTGCACAAATTCTAAGTTGAAAAATTGAACTCTGACGCAAAAAAATATTACATCAAATCCAAAAGGTGTTTGGCCTCATCGAGTCAAAAAATCTCCCAGAAAACTTGATTTATAATAATACTGCATTATTATTATACAGAAAGCCTCAGACAAAGAAAACAACAGAATTTGAAACTTTTTAATAATACTGAGTCACGCATATTTGCACTTGTAGTACTTACGACGACTTACACTATTGACTACAGCCCAAAATATATAAATTGGTACCTAACCTACCTACTTTCATCTGGCCTGGCCTGGCATCTGTAAAAACTACACTACCACCATATCAGCATCGTTAGACAGAAAATCAAAACTCAGCAACATCCTCACATGCAATCCCATCCCAAGTCAGTAGTTCTTAAGCTATGAATCATTAGACATTGTGGTACAAGGGTAATCTGAGATCCCGTGATCGCATGCTTTTTTAACCTGACGGGTATTCACGTTTGTTTAAATATAGGTTTGGTTATATGCGATCACGAGATCGCGCATGAATATGACTCAAAGACCAAAGTTGTATTTTCCCACTAGTCACCCACCACGCAGAGTGGATACAACAGCTTCACTCAAAATGAACAACAATGGGAGTAAAGAGATGATAATAATTAGGTGCCGGCTACATTATTAGCACAAAGATTCGAGTTTACATTTACAGCGTCATTTCCTTTCTGAATATTTTTTTCAGACACAGTTTGTAGTTCATGTGAAATCTCAAGGGCCTGCCAACAAAATAACGTCCAAATCCAAATTCAGAGACCAACAAGCTCTCAAGTACCTGTCTGTCTATCCAAAATGTCATTTTGTAAAATTGCTACTGGTACATCCGACATCCGCTGTTCCTTCGGTTTAGGTAGCAGGTGACTGGGGGATAATCGCAGAAATTTTGCACAGTACATTGAGGACTATGACATGTAAAACACAAACATCTGAAACACGTAACTAATATTTAAACGAATTTAGTTTTTTTATTTTTAAATATATATTATTTTAAAAATAACTGGCTGCCAAAGCCAACCACATCCTTCTACACAAATTTCATACTTGAGCATGATCCGAGCATCCGAAGATACAGCTGCTGTCAAAAAGAATAATATTTCCTGACTCGGAAGCTTTATGAAGTATAAACATACGTCGGCATTTCTCTCGTTTGTGTATATTTTGACTATTTTGAATTTTGACTCCCTTGTGTTCTGTTTTCATCAAACCCAGTAGGTACTAACTACCCAGCCTTCAAAGCACTTTAAGATTTACCATACCACTTAAGTTAGGCAGGCACATGAGAGACTTAAACATTGAACGTTGAACACTTCAACGGAAAAAAAGTGTCATAGCTTGTATACATAATAACAACAAAGAATATAGACGAAAATCTCGTAAAATGTAAATGTACAGAGGATACCGTCAACTTTTTTAGGACGCACTAAATTTTTAAGATCTAAAGCTGACTAAGGCAAGAAGCAAGGTGGTTTGACACAGCAGCGTACTGTATTTGCTAATGCTACAGTCACCCTGCGAAAAATTTAAGGGCCCATTTAAATTCAAAATGCAGCAAATGAACCTTGCAAACTTTAAAGTGGCAACGTCAACCTTCTCGCAAACTTTCACATACAAATGTATATGTGTATGTGTCATATTGTCCCTGTCCCATTGAGGTTAATGTTAATCCTAATTAGTTTTGCTTACAGAAAAACTTTTTTAATTTGTTTTCGGAACGAAAACTAAAAATTACCCACGTTTCCTCAAGAGTTTAAGTCTTGTACATTTGAACCTGAGCAGCAAATTGCTTGGATTTGCATAATGCTAATTCAGAAACATGGCTTGAACCACGGAAACTGAGTTCCCTATACATAGCTGTATTGTTAATGTAATTGCTCAGTAGCAAAGCGCCAGAGCTTCGCTAACGCTACCGCTACCCATTTTTATGACATCCGTACAAATCACCTACCAAAAAGGAGACAAAAGGAAAAGCTCATTCAGTTTCAAGTACCGTCGTCGTCGCCTCGTCGGCTTGGTTGAATGTTTGAATTTACTGAATCCTGAATTTACGGAAACGGGATGTAATTTAACCGTGTCATAAATAGGCATGCTGTCATGCAGTACTCGTAAAACATACAGCTTCAGCGAGTATGTCAGTTTCAGCCTGTTTCGATTACCGCCCTTGCGAAATAACACCGAATTCCATGCTCCATTAATCAATTACAATAGCCGCACCCATGTCATTACATTGGGTCATCTCATTATCCGAGTATTTTTACGCAAAATCGTCGAAAATTTTTAAATTAACGTAATTAATCCGTCATGAAATGTCCAATTATCATTAAGCTGACCAATTAATTAGATCTAGCTACTTAAGCAAAAAGCGTACAACGCCCAAACCCTGAGCTATTTCTAACAAAACTTACGATAAAAAATACGCTCTGAACCGATAACCATGTACTGTCTCGTTAATCCCCCCGCTTGACACAAGAGCTTCTACAGAATATATTGGATTACGCAAAATTCCACCCTTCAAACTGTCAAACAACGTAAACAGACAGTACCTGTCGAAAAGTCAGGCTCATGGTTAGCTTTTGTCAAAGTCAAACTTCAGTAATGCTTACGAATTCTCTGTCCCTACGCACGAGTGCACGAAGCAGATCAACATTGGAAAGTGCAAATTTGATATTGGATGAAAAACTCGTGCGAATCTGTCTTTTGTGGCATAATGACATCTCCAGATTCACGAATCACAGCATACTAGCATTGAGGTAAAAAATATTTCGAATCAAAACCTACACTACACACCCTTGCACAGATTACAGATTTAGAGATGAAACTGATACGAATCTACTTATACCAGACCAGACCAGGGTAAGTACACATTGCTACACATTTTACATTCCAGTGAACACAGAAGCTTACGTAGAATCGGAACATCTGGTCGACCTGCCCTTCATCAGTCTGGTCGTCTCCAGAATAATTTCCAGTAGGCCATCATAGCATAGCATTAGGCAGCCAGCTCGTTAGAGTACAGTCGGCCCATTTAGAATAAAACCTCTTATCTAAATACCACCCAAGTCGTCCATGCCCTTCACACAGGCAACGTGGGTGGGATTGGAGATAACAGGTTTTATTCTAAATGGGCCGACTGTACACAATCCACGCACAGTGGGTTCAATTCAACAAGAATAATAATCATATTGAAGCTTTTGAAAGAAATACGAGCCACAGCAATGAGCCCCAAACGCGTTCCAGCTCACCCACACACTTTATTCATCCATCCGTCCTTCCTGCATTAGATCCCGTGATCGCATACTGTTTAACCTAACCTAAAAGAGTAGGTCTATTCACGTTTTGCCAGGTAAGATTAAAATAGTATACGATCAAAGGATCCCCCATTACATGTGTACCTTTCCTGCTCCTGCCGTTCCGTTTCAATCAACCTCCCCTTACGCTACGCCGAAAAGAATCGGAGAATTGTCAGTACCAGTTACGTTACTATTATACTACCATACCACTGCTTAGGTAATCCAGTTCTGTACACAGAGGGTCTAATGCCTTCAGATGAAAAAAAAATACATTCAATTCAATCTACACAAAAAACCTGAATTCGGTCGAACGTCCGAATCGAGGCCCCAGAAAAAATATATTGAGCTAGAGCTTAGTTTGCAGCAATGGTAATGCAAATGGATGCAGGTAACACGCGAAGTGCGTGCTGCCTTGTGCCTTAGGGCGTCAGTCACTTGCACCTCCGTCAGCTGCAACTTGCAACGCGCTGAATTAATTAAAATTGAACTGACGTTGACGAATGCTTGTTTAACTAAAGCTGTTTAGAGTCTGTTGTATAGCAAGCGTTCATTTAGCTAATTTTCTGTTGGGTTAGATCGGTGGACAATGTTATTAGCGCAACTCAAGGGGTGCAACGGCAACATAAACTAGTGAGGGTGGAACGTGGAACTGAAGAGATGCATGTAACTTTTATGTTGAGGTATGAACCATGTACCCTGTAGGTAGACCTGAACGGGTGTATTAGCTTTAGCTTGCGGGTAGAAAACGAAGGTGTAACCGAAGGGGTGCATTTCTTAGAATCTAGGGTGAAACCGAGTTGGGTACAATTTCTTAGGGTTTAGCATGAAACTAGAAGGGTGCAATTTCTTAGAATTCAGTAATTCAGGGTGACACCGAAGGGGGTGCGATTTGTTAGAGTTTAGGGTGAAACCGAACGGGGTGCAAGCTGTAAGGGGTAAGGGTTAGGTAGGATGAAACTGAAGGGGTGCAAATTCTTAGGAATTTTAGGGTAAAGCTCGAGCTGTACGGTATACGGCCATCTAGACCTTAGAGTAGCATTGTTAGAGTAGCATTGAATATTACAACTGAATACAATGAACTGGCATAGGTTCTACAGTAACAAAATATAATTTTTGCATTTAAAATTGCATGGCACCGAAGCCCAAAAATACATAGTAGATTTCATAGGGCACAACTGACAGCGGTGTCACTGACGTTAAACTTCCTGTCATGGAATGACCCTTGACTGGTCCTGGCTTGGTCCAGACTCACCACTCCCCCAGTACTGTACCCTGTCCGTACCCTACCTGTCACTTTATCCCCATTGTAAAAACTAAAAACTCTCCCTGTCGGAACTTTTGGAAGGGAACACAAGTTCAACCCTCCATCCAACATCCAACCATCCCTTGGCAGGATGTGAGCTCATGCTCAACGGTAAAAGTTCATTTTTTTTCAACAATCAACCTTACCCCCATGCTCTGAAGAAGAGTAGACCAAAAAATGAGCGTAAGAATAAGTACGTGAGGACTCCCGCCTTGACCAGGTTATATCCACGTTTAACATTTACAGAAGTAGGTAAATTGAAGTAAAACGGACTTATGCTATACAAGAGGCAAGTTGTGATGATGACTCTGTCTGACTAGGGTAAATCCATTAATAAATGGAAATGGATTATTCATGTCGTCTACCCAGCTCCGTGTCCAAAGTAATAAAGGTCATACTGTACAGTTGTACACAGTGCATTACAGTGTCTCGGCCAAAGCCGAGTTCAGCGCCAGGAAAAACAATTTATAATCAAGATAAAAAGACAAACTTTAAAGTAACCACTTTCAGATCAACGGACGGACTGAGCCACGAGGTTACATATCGAAATAAAAAGAAACATCGTAAGGGGAAAATTAAATACATTTTCTTTAGGCCATGTCCTTTGCCAATTAAACAGCGACGCTACCTTAAAAGAGTAAAATTCGTAATGCCCATTTATGATTATGCTAATCTGTCTCCTAACCCAGAATTTTTGGAATAAGGAACTAGGGAAGCTGAGAATGGGAACTCATGTTTTAGTTAGCTTATCCGCCTTAATGAGTTGCTAATTATTAAGAGAAACATGGTTTACTTGAGGTAATTACACGTTGTTTGAATATTGAAATGCAAAAATGCAGCGTGGAATTGGCTTACCTAAATAGCTGAAAAAAAAGTGCACCTCAGTAAAAAATATTACCCAGTTCCCGTCTGTATAACATTTACAGAATATTCCGTTGCAATTTGCAAATGTGAATTTCGGATAGGACATACCTAATCCGGACAGGCGAAAATCGGTTGTATGAGTATTTTTTACTTTAATTATTGATTCGTTTTAAGCTAAATATTTTGAGCTACAATCTTGATTCTAAATTTCAGGAAAGCTAACTGTAATAAATATTTAAATAACAAACGCATGTCACAAAGCTTATCATATTTTCAATCGCCGTGCACGCATCACATTAATGCATTTAGCATGTTTATACTCTGCAGCCTTAAATAATTGAATTGAAAACGAATAAATTCATGCATAAATATATCGTATTTACAAAACTCCAACGTTCAACCCCTCAGGTATACTCGTACAAAACGAATAATCTGATTAATACAAAAAAAATATTATGGTCATGTCATGACTCACGTTATTTACGAAACCCCAAGTCCACCCTTTCTGCATGAAATAAATTAATAAAAAAAACAGAGTCAAATCAAAGGTAATCTTCATAAACAGGCCAAGCCGCACGGGAAGAAGGCATAATATATAATTTAATCATTTCTGCATTCAACCGAGACGCAAGACGGAAAATGCTGTTATTCGTTGTACTCGCAACCAAGCATTCAATTCACAACAAACCGATTCAGTCCATCACATCAAGCTTAGAAACCTCTTGTTGTAGTCAATCTGTCTCTAATAATGCCGAAACGCTGAACTGACTGAAACCCAACGGGGATAGCAATTTATTTCCTTAAGGTTATTCTCATGTGCAAAACAGTGTCTATACGTAATGACGCAACCGTACGACTTAGGCAATGGTATCAGATGTCAGATATGCGACTGGAAAGCTCTGATCAGTTTACATGAATATGTTGACATCAAGTGCAAATTCGATGTAAATTAGTTTCAAGATTTTTTGCAGATGCTTTTGATTGAATATTGAATCATCTAACTGATGGACCGCAATCAATTAACGGTTATGCCAGCTCTCTAATGACATATCCAACGTCGGATTTTACCGTGCTACGGACCATATATTTTGCCCATAAGCTTTGTACAACTCATCCAAAATCCGAAACATAGGAACAGCCTTAACTCCTTGCAAAAACTATTCAAGATTGAACATTGAACCAATGAGAAAACCCAAAAACGAAATTAAACTCACCCGTCGTCGGTCAATACTCAAGTCAGAGTCAAAGTCAAAGTCAGTAAAACTAACGGTAGGGAAGATGAAAGGCAGGAGTAATGGAACAGCAACAGTAGTTAGTCGAGTCCAATTCAAATAAGTGCTTACATTTCGCATTTCAAGGAACTTCTACGGAATAAAACGGGACTTGAGTTCCATTAAATATTATCCATCGTTTTCTGTTCAAATTTCGACTAGTTTGTATAGTACACTGTCATCATGAAGAAAACCTAATCAATACATCACACCACAATGCAATATGCCGTACAAGGGCATTTTCAGACTCTTTTCAACTAAATAACAAGTTCCAAGTCCATTAATCGAAATATCAATACCTACGCAGAAATTGATTTAACCGTTATTAGTTCGAGGTTGAATGCTACACAAATTATTCTACTTCGGCTAAACTCAGTTGTCAAAGTTAATGTCACTTGACCACGTACCATATGTACTGCCCAAGAAATAGCTGAACTGATTTAATTATTCGTAATTACATAAATGGTTCAAGTGGGAAAAACTCAAATGGTGTTCCATAGAAATAGCTGACAAAACATGGCACCAAAACATAACAGACACGGAAATACGTTTTGCAAGCTACAGAGCATGTCAGGTCACGTTAGATTATCTCCCGCTTTGCTAATTTATGCCAGGTTAACCTAATACATACAACCAATGCCAGCCGTATGGAACTAGTTTTGTGCCCTGCGCTATTTTGTCGCAGCTATATATGCCAGTAAAGAAATTGCACGGGTTTATGCGAATTTCAGTACACACAGAATATGAGTTAATCCTGCAATCTGCAATGCTTCGTAACTGTACCATATGAAACGTACCTATACGTAATTCGAATGCTACCATTAGTTCTGTACAGCAAATTATTACCTGCATACGTACGAAATCAGGCACGAGTTTGACGAAAATCCGACTTAGGTAAGTAACATAACGTAACAGTGTGCCTGCACCAGTTAAGTCGAGTTCGAGATTGAGCCAGCAGGGGTACCTCCATAAAAAATGAAGATGACTACCTGACATTTTGATTGTCAACATTTACTGTTGAGTCAGTACAAGACGGAACAAAATACAATTAACTACACAAGGAAAAAAAGCCTGTTAAATAACCGTTGCTTTTTGGATGGAATATACGTATCACAGCAAGATAACAAACCCATCATCTGGTATCAATTGCTCTCACTGCAGCAGTAAAGTAAATCAAAACCAAGTAAAGTTAAGCAGGAAGTGAACTTTTTCGGGTCAGTCGTACGTCGTACTTCAAACAAAATTCAATCATAATTCTGTGTCAACCTAAAGGATTATAGAGATAGATACACAAGGTATAATCGATACATTCGTTCCAGTAATTGAAACCATAAGGTTTTGAAGTGCGTCCGCGACGCGTCCTGTCCGGTGCGTTCTTATCAGCGACATTTCTAATCAAGAAAGGGATTCAATGAACGATAAGAAACATGGCGACAAAATGTAAAGCCAAAGTGCATACACGTTTGTCGTTAAACAGTGGCCGAGCAATAAATATACTAAATCCGTAAAGGGTGGTTGTATGAACTTGTTTATAAGCAATAATCAAACCAGAGATATGCGAAGCTGTTACCAGTTCCCTGTAACAAATTCGCATATCTCTGAATCAAACACGTGCTATTCTGTAAGACATGTTGCTACAGGACAACCTACATATCTGTAATTTTGGACAATATGAATGCAATTTCACTATTTTAATATTTATTTTAATCCAACCGGCCTGTACATAGCATTAATCGCCAACAATTTACTGTAATTTTCAGTTGTAGTTTTAATTGTAATCCTGACCTAGTTGTTGCTACTACCTATACTATAATATTGAATTGCCTCACAGTAAATCCGAACTCTGGCTGATTTTAAATCTGAATTTTGCCCAAAAATCTTAGGAATTGACATTGACGAGCATACACCTACAAAATTAAATTGAGTGAATACAGGGAGGAAATCAAATTTTTGAATGTTGTACTTGCAAAAGGTTAGGCTTTACTTCATATTAGTAAATGGAAAACATATAAGTACGAGTACCTACGTCCGACAACTCAGCATAAGCACAGCTTTAATAATTCTAT
Source organism: Ceratophysella denticulata (assembly GCA_034694925.1). NCBI lineage: Eukaryota > Metazoa > Arthropoda > Collembola > Poduromorpha > Hypogastruridae > Ceratophysella > Ceratophysella denticulata. Next base: position 12,889 of record JAQFYT010000169.1, read on the forward strand.
ACTATAGACCTATAGACGTAAATATTCCAACGCATTTAGTGGATTTAATGGCTAATTTAGCTCCTATTTATGAGCTTCGACCTAACGTAATTGATGACTTCCCATTGTTTACATTTAAAATCAGGCTTTTGAGGCTAAATCAACGCAATTCAGCTCATCGAATTAAAGGATTTTCGCACTGTGTGATTAAGTGCAGAATTGTTCAGTGAGATCTTGAGTGAATTACAACAACACGTAATGCTCAATTTACTCCACCTAGAACACAAAAGGGCCGGATAGGATAGAAATAAAATATTGTTCGCTAAACCAAAAAGTGCAACATGTGGAAAGATGTAGGTGAGTCGTGCGAGGTAAACCACATTCCATCTGACACGTCTAACAGAAGCCCATAAGGCTCTACCATTTCATGGTCATACGGACGTTTCGTATTGGAAAATTCAGAAGTTGTAATAAGTAGGTATATGTTTTCGAGGACTTGCATATCGCATCTGGAGATAATTATGAATTATAAATTTATCTCAGTAAAATTTAATAAAATCGCATTGGGCAAGTAACCTAACCGAATTTAACTCTGCTCCGCCTGGAATTGTATTCCACATTGCGCAGGATTTATAGGGTTTACTCAAGCTACAGTTTATTGCGAAGTGCACTTAGCGTATTTGCGATAGGTATATCCTCGTTCTCTATACAATGGCTCAGAAAATCTTACAAGTTGACTTCGAATTAAATGTAGCCAGAGCACTTTAAATACATCCGGCGAAATGTGGACTAAACGGGCAATATATCGCACATCCAAGACTTAATTTTTAGCGAAATCGACAAAACGCTAAATTGCCTTGTACGAAACGACCGAGTACTTTGCCTTCGTAATTACAATGAGACTCAGGTTTGATCAATGAAGCTTTATCTCGTCAATTTACCATGTAGCCACAGCACATACTATAACATTGCAAAATACTTTTGTGAGAAGCATGACTTACTAAAATCCTATTACATTTCACATTCCCTTCGCTTATTCTTTTCAGCCATTCAAATCAGTTAACTAAACTAAAGCTAAAACCCAGTATCGAATCCTGACTTACAGCAACAACTCAGAGACTGTTCGTTCGGATATTAGCGTAAATCGTAGCTGACATTTGAAGCCTGTTCTTTATTCGATCGTTTCCTGGCTTGGGTCCCTTCTTGCATAAGAGCCTCACTTACAACTTACGGTGTCTGGCAGGCAATTAAATTGAAGACGAAAGAAGACAGCCCATAAGCCTTACAATGTCATCTTGTCAACAAATCGAGCAGAAGAAACCTCTTTTCTTCCCCACGCTACATTCATAATTCACTATACAGTAATTAGCCTAGGTATTCGTATTTTGCATGTTGGAATCTCGCACCTAAACCAAAATCAGGCCTGTAACCAAACCCTTGTCACCTGGAGCTATATACTGTAGCTACACAGCGAAGAAATAAAATGCCAATTCTTCTGAAGCTAAAACTAACTGTAAATTTTCACTACATAAATTGGCACTTCGAAGCAATTCAATTTAATTTACATTAGGCACTGTAGCACGTCGAGGATTTACTGAAATCCCATAAATCCCTTTAGTTGAATTAGGTCAAATAATTACCGTTATTTATAGGAAATAATAATAATATCCATTTAAGCTCGTATGTTGCGTGATACAAGTACATATAGGTACATTCTGAAGTATAATCTTGATGTCAAACAGTTTTGAACGTATTTTAAAAATAATATAATACATATTATTATTTCATGTAGATATTTCTCATCCATCATCGAGTCTCGTAATGCATTTACCAGCATTTAAATGACTGAAGATATTCATATATAAATGTTAATCCTTCGTATAAAACGAGCGTAACAGATTCAAGATACAATACATACGCAATAAAACATGTATCTGTTAACTTGATACCGAGCCCCGGCACCTGGCATACTAATTGATGCCTTGATTTCCTATTTAACCTCATTCCATCAATCATTTCTTGATTTCACTAAAAAAAAATCTGCTGCAGACAGACGCAGTTCGTCTCTCAGTAATTTAATAATTACATTTGACAGAACAGGTACAGAAGGAAATTGACAGATGGGAAATGAGCAATTAAAACGTTAAATAATTCTCAAATAAACAAAAATTAATACATTGTATAAAGCCTAGCCAGTAGGTAGTAATGTATGGTATGGTAATTCTGTCCCCAAACAAAAGCTTAATATTCGTTTCGTAAGCACATACTTCCGCTGGTTCAACCTCGCATATTCCGGATATACGGGCTGGAGACTCTGACATGAACGTCCGGAAATAAAGTGATTTTATGACAGGAAAAGCCAGCGGAGATCCGAGTTTCCAAGCCAAATTGTCATATATCTCCATAGTCATAACTCCTAACGCAACGTTAGCATTATGCATAATTTTTAAAATTGAAAATCATTCTAAATCGGTCAAAAATTCGGACTTCGTGAAGCCCTACAGCACTTTAGAGCATAATGAACCAGGAAAATCGGCATACTGCCATAATGCTATTATAATAGTACGTCCTGCAAATTGGTTTCCACGCGTCCCGTTCATCTTGAATAATGCAAAAGTGTAGGATGACGCCTGTACAAATCTTTATGTTCATGTCCTTTTGTTCCAAAGGTGTAATTTGACATGTTGAGTGAATAGGAAAAATCCTGTCCTCTGTCGTGCCTCTTAATTTACACACGGTGTATGAACCCATAAAAAGCAAGATAGACTACACACACATGCAATAAGGCATACAGACTAGGGAAAGGGAATGACAAAGACAAAATCCTGATTTTTTTGCACTCTTCTGCATTTTGCATTGTCGGGAAAACTAATGACTGTACTCAACTACGGCGCCTACCCTAATTTAATATGAATCAAACGACTAAGTCCGGTTGATAAAAATTAAGAATGACCAAATAAGTCATAATTCTGTGACTTTCTGACCAGACGAACAAGTTCCAAATTCGTTCTAGTCCAATATCATTTGTCCCGATGTGACGAATGACGAAAGTTGAATAATGTACGAATTCGTTCCGAACCAAAAATTGAGCTCAAATTTACACGATTTGAACTCGCGTGATCTACACGACCCATGTGCTATGTGGAATCCATTAGCTGAAATTACATTGAATTGAAATTTTTTTTTTTATGGCCATAGTATAAATCGATTCGGTCTGTACAGTGTGAAATTTTTTTTAAGTTAAAGTCCCAAAAACTGAGCTACAGCGAATTTTAACCTACAGTTTGCTTGAAAAATTCGCACCTGATTGAACCAATTTGAATACAATGTAGTACCTATTATGAAATAAATACAGCGGCGTGTCAATTTATCAAATCAAACGGTTCAAGGCAGCACAGGACGCCAAGGATAATTTCAGCATCCCATAAGTAAGTTCCTGATTCTGATTTAAACTGCAGCATCCAAGCGTTAAAATTAAAAGCCTCCTAGAAAAATAATATTTTACCCAAAATTAAGTAAATATTTCCAAATAATTTAAAGTTGTGCAAAAGCCACGTTCTTGTAAACCGAGGTAAACTTTCATCGAAAATAAAATAAATGATCGAAAACAAATCGAAATCATGAAAACATACGTTTGACCAGCATTCGAGGTAAAAATCACTGCATTTCTACATGATGGCTTGATATTATGACCAATTTAATTGGGTAATCAAATCCAGAAAACTATATAATTTAATTTAAACGTGGGAATTTCCCTGTCTTGTCTAATAGCCACCCAGCTTTATCATCCTGTCGTATTAATCTTCATCAAATTCCTTACACATGCAATCAACCAAATACTAGTTAAAGAAACAGAAAACCATTCTGACAAATCTACAGCACGAACACGAACAGGAATACTGAATGAGTTTTAATTGTCTAGCCAATAAATATGTATATACTTTCCTTCAAATAAAGAAGAAGCCAAAGTCAGTTAGGAAAAATAGCCATAAGTGGCAATTGTATTGTGAATTCGAATTGTAAATGTAAATATTGCCATATACAACCTATGTACGAAGTTACAACCGAACCAGTGAAACAGGTAGGTAATACACAGGTAAGTTAAAAATTTCTCTCTCGCTTGATCATGAATGACTACCATTCAAATTATAAAGTAATGAACGGACAGTGGAAAAGACTGACTGGTGTAATAAAAACACACAATTATTACCGAGAAAAATTCCTTTAATTTCCTATTGCATTGTTGGATTTTGAGTGAGCAGATCGTGATAAGTCTCCATAGTCGTCGAGATCAAAACAAAGAGGCCTTTTGAGTTAAGGCTATTCTCATGTGCCGAATTTTGGTAGTATTTCGTAGTGTGATATGCCGTTGGTATACTAATAAAGTAACCAATGATTTAATTGACATTAATTCAAAATCTTGTTCTAAAAATAGGTACAACTTTGTCTTGACTTCCACTAGGAAACACTGCCAAAATCATAAAACTTAAGAATAGCCTTAAACCCAAAGCGTCTGTCCCTAGTGTCTGTCGGGACATGTGATGGCGGATAGCACAGCATCACGTAATTAAAGAAAGAATTATGTAGACATACCAACATCATCAACCAAACGCGTTATGGTATTTGTATGCGTACATACAAATACCAAAAATTTCATCCGCATTCAAGTAAAATACCCCATACTGCGAGTTCTGTACGAGTTGTGTCGTAATCCTAAGCTCTCAGTGAGGACTAGGTCTAGAATCACTGCTGTTTTTGAGTATTTTCATATCGTAAATCGTAAAACGAAGAGCGTTTACGAAATCACGAAACCAAGCACGAGCTTCAACCATAAGGCATTCCGCGTATTTCATGGAATGTTTAAGAATTTATATTTTCGTATATTTTATTGGTTTCGTTTCCAGTGAGCATAACAGCAGGGAAACGGGAAACAGACGGTCAGGACTGGTCCGGTAATTTATGGGTTTCATGGAACCGGAATCCTATAGGGCAAGTTCATTGGGGCGTAAAGTGATGATGGCAGATTTTGGCCATGTCCTGGCCAATTCCCAATGGCCAATTTAAGTATAGAGATATAGAACAAACTAGGGTGGCTATTGTCCAGCAAAGGATAAGATTTTTCAAAATAAATCATGGGCTTACCTTTCCAGTAGCCTTCCGATACCGGAGCGTGGCCTGGTGAATGAGATCTCGGACGAGCATCTCTCGATTCGGACAGGGCACAATGACCCGTACATTTCCAAAACAGACTGTCACTTTCATCTTGGACTCAGTATTCCTCCGTGGTCCTCTCAACCGTCCATCGTCCACGTCGTCGTCCTCGTCCACTTTTTGGTGTTTACCCATTCGTCACTCACTGCACTACTACTGTACTGTATTCACTTTGTGATGGGGCCACTATGGCTATTATTTCAAACTTTCAAAGTCCAAGCACGACAAACGTCAAGTCAAAATCATACCAAACTTTTTTGTTTCGTACGGAGCAATTGTATCAAAAAGGTACACACCACGAAACACTAAAATAATGTGTTTCTGTCTCTTCCTCTATTATGAAAATACATAACAATATATAAATCCGCAGAGAGATTCCACTGACTTGAATAATAATTCACATCTCACATCTCGCCTTGGTGTATATATTTTTTATGCTCTGGTGAATTTCACATAAACATAAAAATGATTCTTATATTTTGACTTCCTCCGACGCTCTCCTTGACAATGGATGTGTTATAATGTATAATGTATACAAACACTTGAGAGGGTTCAGGCCATGCCATGCTTGGTGTACTGATAAATCGGTTTCACACTCGGAGCACAAAACAATGTTATCAGTCAATGTACTCTGGGCCTCCGCAATCCAATTTCAATGATAATAACAGTCAACACCGACAACTCACACTCCAGAGACCGATAAATAATTCGGTAGCGTAGCACGAGCTCTACCTACAGCAACCCTACCTGTTCTGCTGTCTGTTTATGAATGAATTTCAGACGCGTCTTCGCATCTCCGTCCAAGAATTCCTGTGAGATTCCTCATTCCTCATTGTATGCGGCATAGTACCTAAGTATTGTTTTTTTGTACCGATTTGCATATTAGTCATTCCCACATCCTTGTAAGTAACCTGGCCTGGCAGTTAGTCACACGCATGTAGATAAAAGGTAGGTAACGTATAACGTATGCCACAGGCTGATATACGCAACTTGAGGTATGTGGTACGTGCTGAGCTGTCTTCTTCGTTTTCACACTTTAGTACAAGACAGGAGACATATTGTTGTAGATTGTAATATCTCGTGGTTCGGGTTCTATATTTGCGTCTTGGGATTTAGAATTGTTTGGTTAAGGCGTCTTCGGAAGATATCTTCCACATAAGATCGATGATGCTTTTCTTTGCCTTTTCTTTACATTTCAATTTTCCACACGCGAGGCGTCAAGATCAAGATGTTGCAGATTGCCGACGTGTAAACGTACAAGATATATTGGATTTTTGGATTCAGGATTTTACACGAGCCTCTCGTTCAAAATGTTCAAAGTTCAATGCTAACATGATATATTTCATTTTGATCCATATTGGGAGCAAAAAGTTTTATTTCTTCTTCCGTAAAGATAAAACTCGTCTTCGTTCTCACTGTCTGTCTGTGAACATAAGGAACAAAGAGGATTTACTTGTAAGTAAGTACTTATAGATAAATATACCTGGCTTGGCTTGGCTTGGTTTGGTATGGCAAAAAAAATCAGGCTGACAAGACAAGATAAACGACATGACAATGGTCCATGGTCCATCCTCTAGGATTTTGCGCTTGTAACCGTGTAACGTGTAACAATACCGAAGAAGTTGTATCTACCTATATACAGTCACTTAGTTAGCTACATAGTGTCATCCATTAAGACATTGTTATAGCTGAAGGGCGGATTTAACAATAGCTTCTCTATTCGCTCTGCAAAAGCAAATTAACATTCCATTTGAATCTGCTACAGATCTTTGATTCGATAGCCTTGGGATTCCTTATGGAGTGGGATGTACTCGCAAAATCAGATAGACGCCATGTAAAAATTTGGTTAAAAACGTCTATGCTCGGTTATGATGAGCTATTGGTTGGATATGAAATTTTGAAAATATTTCCAAATTATTAACCAAAAGCTGGTAACCCCGCAAAATACTAAAATTTTCCTTTATAGATATTTTCCTTTATATCCACTGAATACAGTAGAATGTAAAACTGCAACTAAATCTTTTGCTAATTCCTGGCCTGTCTTGTTTTACCCAGTACCCATTACGTTACATTAACCATTGATGTCAATATTACCATAATACATGATACATGACATGACGCAGGGGTTGAAGTTGAAACTTGAAACAGTACGAAGAGCAGAAACCATGACATGATTCTTGAATTTCATAAAGCGAATATTCAACCGACAAGCCTTAAGCACTGTACCTAAAATATAATGTTACCAAAACGCAAAATATCCCAGAGTCATTCCTGAATGCTCTCTCATATCTCATAATCAATGTGGCATAAGGATTAAATATAAAACTCGACATAACTTTTGTACAGGATAGGGTTAGGCTTGGCTTTTGTTATTGTGGGTGGAGATGGATGCTGGAAGTTAGATCTGAATAATTGTTGCGCAAAAAATATGCATTAATAAAAAAGCAGCATTCAGAATCGGCAGAGTAATTCCATGAATATATCATGCTCTACCATTCATGTTCGTGTTGCTACCCATCTAAATATACATCTGTATCCGCAGTTCGTGCTAGTTTTGGTTAATTTTTTTCTTATTTACCAAATGCATTAGAGCGAAGAACGAATGAATACAACAAAGCGTCACTCTTCTGGTCAAGGTGAGTCAAGGTTTCAATTTTCATGAGTATTTTTTTTGTGAATGATCTTCTATGAATCATGGTTTGCAGTTTGAATCGCTTGAATTCATTTATTCCTCTGCATTTTAAAATTTTAACAAAGAATTAGATAAGTATATAGTTACGAATGCGGTACAGTTTAACGACACATCTGATTGCTACATAACAACATAGGTACGGCAGAATTATGCATTTATACCAGATTTATAACATCCAATATGTTTGACGTTGTCTGAAACCTTGAATTGAATTATACATAACATGATATATCCACACAAATCCGCGCAACGCAAGAGCATACTGAAAATACTGTGACGATGGTTAAAAAATAACTGAAAATTATTTTATAAAGAAAGATTTTGTCAAAAATTGGAAGTTGAATGTGAACGATCACGGTATATTGAAGAACAGCATGAAATATGCACTCAAATCCGTGCATGCACGAGAATACTTAAAATATCACACTATGACGCAGGTAAAAATAAAGCGCAAAAATATTCTAAAAACTAAAGAATTTTTCAAAAAAAATAAGTTTGATATCTGGGTATGTTTGTACGTAAATATACGACGACGATGATTGCAACGACAATTCTCCTAAATATCAGAGCATGTATACAATTCCAATACATTGAAAATCTCCAATTTAAATCTATAGATACTTCATTAAATTACAGGAAATGATGGCATCCACATTGTTGCATGCATTAGCATTCTATTTTTGGGCCGACCTGTCAATACCAATACCAAATCCTAATGCAGAACTTCATTTAATTCGCGTATACCGTAGCTTTAATGTAACCAGTAGCCAAATGTATGTACTGTACTGTAATGCAGCTCGCACAGTTCATTGAAAATACCAAATAAATCTCTTTTCCTGGATCCCTGAACCCACAATTACAGTAGACTTCGTCGTGTCTATTTTCCTGTATAAACCAAACATTAGAGGAGCACATCATTGAAATTCCAAACCTGCCTCCCTCTCTCAACGAAAATGACCGGAGTTAATAACAAGGTATCAAAGTAAAATATTTCATTCTAATGATAATGATGTGACCCTGCAACATCCTTATCCAACATGTAATCTAATGTATACAGTCTCTACTGTACGGTGTACCATGTCACTCGGTTTAAAGTTTAAATCAAAAACCATGCTACAGACTACAGCCAAGCCCACACCCTTATAACGTTATAACATCAGTTCATATCAACAAAGTAATATATTGCTCTAAAAGCCAAAGCAAAGCTAGATTGATGACTCCAACAAGTCGAGATGGGGAGAATTAAATTATTATCATCATTTCATTCAAATTTGTGGTCTTGGTTCAGTAAGTTGTGGATTTCTTAAGGCAGTGGTACAAATTTGAAATTAGCGCCATAAATTTGTAATGCTAATGCAGGTTTTTGGATAAAATATAATCGCAAATTTCCGTAATATTCGCTCTGTGAACAGTACGATATGTATGTCGCACGAAAGACTGAGGCCTGGGGCTACCCTACGAGCTATCGCTAATTAACTTTAAAGATGCCATAAGCTATAATATGGCTAGAATAGTTACATAATACATATTGTACTCAAGGTTTTGCGCGAATACGAGAATAAATCGTCAATATTGTAAACGATTCATATTGATTTCCCAAGCTTTCAGTTCTCCAACGGCGTATCGCACACGGGTGTTTTGAACGTATATTTCAAAATTTAGAGCTGAAACCAAAACCAGTTGAACATACGCCCATTGGCCATTTGCTAACATTTCAAATTCCAAATTTCGCTCGAATTTCAAATTTACCAATACTGCCTTAACCTTAAATATTTCAAATACAGAGCTTCTTATAAGCATTTCGATTGAAGTAAGAAATCTGCAAAGGATTTCGGTCATATCGTAACTTAACGTAACGGGTTAAAGTTAAAAAAAGTGTGAAGAGAGGGTCAATCAATTTTTTTACACATGACTGCCACTATCATTCAAGCACACGAAAAAATTGACGTATAACGAATCTCTGATTACCTATTATAATGTAACAAAAACACATAATGTATCGTGCAAAATTGAAGGCAGGCCAGGCACGGAGTCATTTCTTTAAAAATGCGGTGTGGCAAAGGATAAAGGCTCATAGGTAGCTGAGCTGAGGCTACGGTAAATATCGTAGTAATTTAATGTAATGTACAATCTAAGCTCTCTAAGTACATGTTAAGGCTATTCTCATGATTCAACTATTGGCGGTTTGTTTATGGGTAACCCCACGAAAATACCGACAAAATTAAAAACATGAGAATAGCCTTAAATTTTAAATCCAAGCCAACATCCCTCCGCTTGCCATCTGCCTTGAGAAAACTTGAAGAAAATTGAAGCTAGTTTTTGAGACAGAAGAAGAAAAGGAAGCTGGAAGGGGTCCACCGTCCACAATGAAAATCCTTTTGAGGAATTATTATAAACTTATCGTCTTGTGTAACCTGTATAAGGGAATCGAGAGTTCATTTTCCTTTAACACGCCAGGCTGAACTTGAAACGAACTGTGCTTGTTCTGCTTCTGCTAGCTCTACGGGATTCTCAGATTCTGACTCTAGAAAGTCCCATGTGTGAAAACAATATTGTTTAATCGAGCGTGAAGATGAAGTACGTAGGAATTGAGTGAGAAGCTGAAAATCCTGAAAAGTCGTTTAAAATTATTTATGAAATTCTATCTTCTTGGTCGTTCGGGTATAGGTTTCAAAGTTTGCAATGGGTGGTGGTGGATTGGTTAACGACTGGGTAATACAGAGTAGTATATTATGTAGCTGTCGATTGAAAAATAAAAATTGAAACTGGTAAAACGAGATGAAAATCAAATTTCAGATTATACATACATACTTACATATTGGTTATTTTAAACCTAAACTAACCACCTGACACCTGGATTCGAAATCAATATCGACGTTAACATATAAGTGGTATGCGCGCACAATGTCAATCTAAGCGTAATTATCTTATTTGCGGATCTTTTGCTTGTATACCTATGAATGATACACATACCTACACCTACATACATGATCTACATACATATGATCTACCGCAATAGGACCGGCCCAGTTCATATATACCAAATAAATGTGTAGGTACTATTTTCTTTGCAGTCTGTTGATATTTACTATGTTTACGCCTAATCACATAATTATGCCTTTATGCATGCGTAAGTATATTTATGTAAATGTTGGATGACCTTCGAATCTACAATCTACCAACCCCACACCTCGTTAATCTTTATCTCAGGAAATCTCGACATTTAACTCTCGTAGATCGTATTGTATCTATAGGTAAAAGGATAGGATCAGAGCCAGAACCAGAAAACAGCCAATGCCAATGCCCGAACTGCATGTTTTGAAGGGCGAAATACTCGACATCCCAACCATAACATAGCTAATTTAATCACAAGTTAGGTGCGTGTTTTGGATATAGTTAGGTTAAAACGATGACTTATTTTTGAATGAATTTGAATTTCTTATTTATTTAATCAAATTGTTAATTTTTTTTAGGCTTCAGCAGTTCAGCAGTATTTTAATTAAACTTACCTATCATTGTTAAAATGGGTACATCTAGCTTGGTTAACTAAGGTTAGGTTATGATGAAAGTATTAATTTGGAGCTCAGTAAAATTGTCACATTAATATCATAGGCTGTGGTCATTTTTTCATTTCGGCCAATGGGCGATTTCGGGCTCGGATCCTTCCTAATATACACATACCTTCGCCTAAAATGAACTTTTGAATTTGAAAAAATACTTACACATACATATTCTCGATTATTTTAATCTGACCGTCACATTCGTATGTCAAATATGATATATTGCGATTATTCTGTATTTTCCTTGCGTGGGTACTGTTCCAAACACGGATACATACATACAAATACGCCAAACAACCACACTTAAATCACAATTCACAATTACACTTTTTTAATTACCTCTGACGCAACACACCAATTATTATTTTATTAAATATTGAAATTTAATTTCACTCGTTAACTTTAAATAGGTCTCGTGTACAGTTGTAATTGTCCGATAAAACAATATTAAAGAGTCGTCCACTCCGGTAAAAATTCAAATAACACGAATTTGATCAGTTTTGAAATTTAGAAATTCTGGTCAATGGTCCATTGTTATTCTCTGTTCACTACTCAACGGTTCAACATTGTTGCGGAGAGGGGCGTCAGGAAGGGTCCGTACACTCGGGTAAGGTAAGACCAACTGAATCTCTCTACTGCTGCAGTACTCTGCCTGCACTGCACTGCATAGCGTCGAAGGCCAAAGGGATTCCTTCATAAGCTCAGCCAAGTCAGGCCAGGTAATGCCAAATGCATTCAGGATTTTCCCTCGCAGGAAACGAGCCCTACACTTGCAACCTATTTTAACACGTAAATCTAGCCAGAATCAACCTTCCAAGAATACCGGCAAAGGCAGAGCCGTATGGTATCCGTATGTTTATACAGGGACGCTCTGACCCGACGCTACTTTTTCCTTATTGACATGAAATTTTTGAAAATTTCATTTCTGTTGAATTATTTGAAATTCGACGATTTTTGTACTTTTTTGGAGTTAAGAAGTAACATTTTGTGTGCCACATTGTTTTAATCAGGTAAATCGTAAAGCTTGGTCTTTACAAGCTTACTTTATATGATTTGCAGATGTTCATATGTAAATCAACCGGGTATAATTGCTAAAATAAAAAAAAAAAAAAGTGAATGAGGCAGGATAGGATAGTATAAAAGCTAAATTCGTTAGTGTTGGAAGTTGGATTTAAGAGAGACCAGTAAATCGTAATACTTTTGTCCCTGGATTCAGAGCTTTGCACTAACCCGTGCCAGACGAGTATATGTATAAACAACTTGGAGCGAACCCCACGGCCGGGGCCGCCGAAGGCGGGGCCGTGTGCTCACAATAAGCAACACAGTTATAACTTCTAACGTAAATAAACAAACCGTTACTAATTGTTTATCGGACACTTCAATCTATTTAGTAAATTAATGTAAAAGTGACAGTCACTTAAATCCAAAATAAACAAAAAACAACGGCGGAAACGTGAAACTTGGAATTAGCACTTTTTGGCATTCATTTTTGAGATCCCATTTTTTGGCCCATCATGGATCATGGCTTGGCGCTGGCGCCACCGTATATATATTCCACTCTCTATTGTCGAGATCAGGGCGAGTTATCTGAATGTGTTTCTTTAAACGAGGTAAATCACAGCATTAAATAGTATAATAGTAAAATAGCAAGTAAATACAACTTCCATTCCAGCCAATCAACAATTTGTGATTTTTAATACACAAAAAAATATCACTTACAAATATAATATGACACTGACTGACTTGACTGGCGAATGGACAAATCGTGATGACTGATGACTGTACAGTACTGTGAACTGTAAAAGTACGGTGGTGTATATTTATATCACCCTCAAAATAAAATACAGTAAAAATAAGAGTTAACATTATTAAATTGGCACCACAAATGACTCAGTGACCAAAGGCATAAGTATAGTAATGCATGCAGTACAAATGCAATACAAAAATGCAATGATCAATTACAAACAAAAGTAAGTGAAACAACAGACATTTCATAGCAAGAGGTACAAACAAGGTACAAATATAAATACTCAAAAAAAGTGTAGACCCGTTCAGGACAGGCGCATATTAGTCTAGAAAAATAAAAAGTAATCATGAGAGCAAACGTTGATAATTGACATTGACGACATGAATCTTAAAAATGATCCAGTAGCAGAATACATTTACAAATGCATACATTATGAGCATTCAAATGACATGCCTGACGCCAACACTTGGGAAAAACGTTTTACGACCAGATCATAAAATTCGGCTCATTTCTTCCTTGAGGTCATAGTTCACGAGTTACTGAACAATTTATGGTTGAATATATGCGACAACTGATTTTTACGCTGTGATGTCGGTTTTAATCGTGAACTTTGACATCTAAGGTCACGCAGGTCGCGCTGGTATAAGGTAGAGCGCACAATAATGCTCAATGTTACCGAAATACATATGATTATTTGACTTTAAATCGCGAATATTGTTTATATCACACCCAGACATCACAATCACTGAAGTACTGAGACGTTGAAGTTATTAATTAGGTACTAAAAAAACTATAGTCTGAAAGCACGACATTCACAATAAGAGTATACAAAGATACTTAACAAACTATCTAAAACACACATTAAAACCCTGTCACAGTTTACGTTGACGTGCATTTAAAAGCTAGGAAGTTTTGATCCGGAAGTTCCTGGTTATTGGATTTAAATTGAAATGAGATTATATTTTTTATTGGTCTGTTTGTTGGGAGTCTGTATGTCCCATTTCAGAGTTTTGTAGTTCTTGAGTCCAATGACGACGATTTTGTATTACGCCTTCGAGCAGGGGCTTGAGTTTGGGTGATAACCTGTCAAAAGTCTAGAAAAAAGGTATCGCACTCAATTAAATCCGTTGCCTAGAAATCCAGACGGCGCTTGAGACAGGGTATTTATTTGATTAAATACTTACTTCGTAGACTGGAGCACAGATTGAATCAATGAATCCAATTTGCATGGCTGGTAATTGGTCCTTTTTCTCCCGATTCATCATATCCTATATGATTGGATATTAAACATCAAAGAATTACCACTATTCACTGACTTTAATTTTACATTCATACAGGGTGACACGAAATGTTTTGACCCCTCTAGGTCATAGTTCCGAAAATCATACAATGACATATGTTAGACCAAATTAAAGCATTGAGGATCTAATGGTGCATAATTATTTGGATTTTCTTAAAAGCCGTTGCTGTGCAGCTCAAGAGATAGAGAGCGAGCGAACTATCTCGCTCTTGCTCCCCAAAGAGACAGCGAAATCCGGGTCGCTGCGGTGATCGCGACCGTGCGCGGCTCAAGGTTCCGTGACATATGAACGTTCCAGGTGTTGAAAGCAGGTTCTGAATGGTATGATTATTGACCCAGGTATGTTAGTGAAGGGTTTGGATCAATTTTGCATCGATTTAAATGACGTTCACATTATGGTGGACAATTTAAAGAGCAGAAAGAGCAAAAATTCGACCCTTTTCACTATTTTGCGCTATGTGCAGCGGCCGCTTGTTAGAAAAGTCAAAATCCGAAATGAAATTTGCTTAATTTGGTATATGAGTATGTTATTGTAGGATTTTCGAAAGTATGACCTATAGAGGGTGCAAAAACATTCTTGTCACCCTGTACATATACATATGTATGTATGCAGTGCACTTACAATAGGAACAATTTTCAGTTTCTCCCTCTCAATATCTCCCTGTTCAAAAAATTCATCTGCAACTAGATCGGCAATCTAAGGAATTAAACATAAACGCATTGATTTTTAAGTATTCGTAAGTAAATCGCCGTTGTATGCATATTTCCATGTTTCTTACCCGTTTTTCTGTTTCCCATGGCTTTGTTATGGCGGCGAGGTCACAGGTAGTCATAAGCATTCCTCGAAGTAAATCTCGATGGTCATCCCGTTTCCAATTGTATGAATTTGTATTAATTAGTTCCATAAATGCACCTCGATTCCTGGAAAGCAAAACTAATTACACAACGCCCTTGCGGATTTTGTAGTACCCGAACATTTAAACTAAATTGAATGGCAATCAGATTGAAAACTATAAAACTCATCGTGCAGTTACAACGACCTTGAAAGGGCTCCGGAGCTTCAGAATGGTTAGATAAACTATTCAATTTAAATTTGAAATAGTTAGTCCAGCACATCCTGAAGCTACTTTGACTAAAACTGTAGAAATGAGCCCTTCCAATAGTCGTGTTGCACTCAAGTGCGTAGATTTCATCATTTTGCTTAAAGTTAATCAGTTAAACCACAAGAAACTTGTATAAGTACATACTTAAAATATACGGCGAGATCTGTTGCTAAAATGGCATCTTCCAGAACCCTGAGAACTCGAGAGTACTCGTCTGGTGACAAGTGAGAGAGAATTTGATTACCCTGTCAATGAAATAAGCAAATAAACCATAAATACATCAAATAACGACACACCTAGTAAACATCCCACTTCAAATAAAACGCCCGTGTTCATTAAAATGTCTGCCGAACTCACAACTCACCTGAGAATTTAAAATCATAAGACATTGGTCAAAGTGATGACGTTCCATCGTCGACGTAGAATAAAGTTGAGCCAAAGGAGATGAAGCTCTAGTAGGTATAGAATAAACAAACCATTAGCGATGTTCAAAATACAACATATAAATGTTTAATTTATGATTTAAAGATATTCTCATGTTTTGAATTTTGGCGGTGTCTTGTAATGTTAGCTAATGGACAACATACATATCTTGGGTCTGATTTCATCGTCTATTACGAACGGTAGCATCTTTAGCATCGGTCGCGCTTATGCCTTGCCCATTAGCTAACGTAACCTTACGAGATACGGCCATAAACCAATAGCTTTCAGGTTAGTCTTTTAGCCCAATGCTAACTAATGGAGTGGAGACACCACATAAACTGGTTACACGCCTAGCTTCCGTCATGTTCGTGCTCATAAGCTCGAAACTAGCTTATTGAAAAGCTAAAAGCATATAAAATCAAAGCTGCTTATTTAAAACTATCATTGGTTAAAGTGAATGTGTTTAATTGTAGTCCAGAAATATACCTAACAATGGTTAATTTTAGAATTCAACGGTAGCCATCAAGATGATAATTTCGTGTTAATTCAATAAGCAGTCCTGATTCTACATGCTTTTAGATTTCCAATGAGCTATTGCCGAGCTTATAAGCACGAACATGACGGAAGTTTGGCGTGTAACTAGTTCGTGTGGTGTCTCCATAAGCTAGCATTTGCCAGATAGAACTACCTTAAACAATAAATAAACTTTTACTTGATTTGAAATGAGTTATTTGTTCCCCTGTGGTCCAAGTCATGACAGAGACAGGCAATGAGGAGTCCCAAGCACTCGAGATCCCCAAATATTCTCCACCATTTTGTTTTCTGTACAGAAACATAACCGTAAAATTAATTCAATAAGCATTCGATAATGGTGCGAAGTGAAATATATATTTAATATATGCAATTATACCGTAACAATTGCGAACATCATCTGAGCCACATTGAAGGCATGTCTCCAGTTATGATAAACTACCTTTCGATAGTTTTTCTTGACAGAGAGAAGCCATCGACAGAGTACGTCGTATTCAATATGAAACCTCTTTACCAAGTCCAGGTCCAAAAACATTCGCAAACAGGCCTATGTAAGGTACAGGAGGCACAAAGTAAACAACTTATTAAAACAGAAGAAAACTCGCGTTTACAGCAACAGACTTCAATGTTAAACAAACAGTTATAAAATTGTGATGACAGATTTAGAATGAAGTCAGTGTTTACTTTAAACGTGTCCTCATCTTCCATTTTGTAGTCATCAAAGTCAAAGCAGTAGAGACGGAAGTTTTGGGCTGATGGAATTGCCGCATCCTGAATGAAATAAGGAATATTTTAAATATATGCTCAGTACAGGACTGTCTTCTGCACTTTCAAGAAAGATAAATATGTTGTTTTACGCTTTGTAAAGGGAAAAGTCAAGTCAGGTACATACAGTTGAACAACTTACGCTCAATGCAAGAGCATCTTCAAGCGGTGCAGAGGCATGATAGCTCAGGACTTCGAGGGTTACCCGTTGTTTCGCCATGGCTGTGATAGCTTTTTCATACCTGCAAAGCGGAAGTAATTTGTTAGGCTGCGAATATAAATATTTAAAAGAATTAGGTACAGGCATTAAGTATATTTACGCCGTACATTCGCGTATTGTGTATCCCCATACCGCAGAAAATTGCAAATGCTTCTACAAAATTCTCGTCGCTTCTTGAAAATGGTAGGGAATCAAGTTTATTAATTAACTGCAAAAAATTACGGTTATTTTCAAAATCAAACAACAATTTAATATTTCATACTTGCGCTAAGTTATGTATAACTGTACCTGAATCACACCTATTATTCTACCATCCGTATTCTTAATCGGCATACAGAGAATGTCATTATGTCGAAACGCCGAACCCTCATCAACACTTTGGTCAAACCTAGAATCTTCGTACACGTTTGTAATGTTTAGCATCTGTAAAATGTTACGTCAAAAATTTCAACCTTCATTTCAACCTAATATTTTTTTAAAAAATGCAGCATTACTTCTCCAGTTGTCGCCACATATCCCGTAATTCCAATATTAATCGGAAATCTTCCTTCAAACGGACTACTCCTTGCATCCGTCTCTTGTGGGCTTATATCCCTTGACTCCAGATCAAAAACTCGTGAAAATGTTCCTTTGGAAGCTTCATGGACTAAAAGCACCTGTAACATTTGATACCTTACGCTAAATTCAATAGCTTACAATTTCCATACGATTTACGAATTGAACCGTAAGCTTTACCTGAACCCTTTGACACTGCATAAGTGAAAGCGTATGAGTGAGAATACGGTAAACCATATGCTCAATTGTACTTTGTTCTTCAAATATCATTCTGGCCAAGTCGAGGAGAACCTGGGGAAAAAAGAAAAGTATTAGCATTAGGACATGATAGTGACGTCTTTTGTATATAAAGTGAAAACGGCATCAATGAAACATCCATCATTCATGATGACTTAAACATGCTGGCAACTAATCGATTCCTGTCCCAGTACCTATCGTGACACTCGCTTTGGGGCATCAGCCAAGCCGCCGTGTGTCGGTGTGTCCTCAACTGAGGATGACTGAGCTTCCAGGACCAGGATATTACATTATTATTACGTATTTAATCATCCTGATCTCACAAAAGGCTTCTTGCTTTTTCCGCCAACGATATACAATTATAATTGAAAAATATATTGGTCCGCGGAACTACAGAAGAAAGAGCTGACGCCCTAGGATATGATATGGCAGCACGTTATTTGATTTTTGATTCCTAGCCGTTTTCGTCTTGGACAAGCTATGGTACCGGGCCAAAGCTGGCCCAATACCAAAATGACTGGGGACAAAACGTCGTGGAATCCAATATTTCGGTGTCTCTGTACTGTACTGTAATACCTTACCTGAGTGCGCTTCACTTCGAGTCGACTGTGTTGATAGAGCTGAGCATTGGCCAAGCCGATTCCACAAAATTGCAAGTAGTTTGAGAATACTCTTTCATCCTTTGCAGTGAAAGCAGCACAGTCTCGTTTATTGATAACCTGATCAAAGGAATAAGAAAATTTTGTGTCATTAAAACAAGCTTCTAACTTTCCAACCAAACAATTTCCAACAGCGACACAAGAAAGACACAAGGATATCTTTGTTCTATTTTCTATTTCAATTTTCAATAAAGAAAAATAAGAACTTTGAAGAAAATTCTTCAAAGAGTAAATAGTAAAATACAAAAACAAAAAAGCATTGCGTCAATGTTTGCTGTGTATATATTGTGTGAGTCAACACACCTGTGCCACTCCGAGAACTTCCCCTCTCTTGTCTTTGATGGCCATGCAAAGTAGGGACTTGGTACGGTAGCCCGTCAAGGCATCCACTTCCTGATTGAATCGCTCATCCTACAGTATTCCAGCAGAGAAAAACAAAATTAATACAGGTGGTAATATAGTATGCGATCTACTCTGTATCGACAGCGGTAGAACTCATGACACTTAATTTCAACAAGCGTAAGGGTCCGGCACTGTTTCATGCATTTTTCAAGGTAGATCACACGGTATTATCGTAAAATGAAATTAATACAATTTGGTACTGGCCCAGCACGAACCAATGGCATAACAGACAGGTAGCTTCATGGAATGGCTCTGCCTGGCTGGGCACATAATTGAGTTTGCATGCACCGTTTGATATGATACTTCTAAGCTGGGCCAGAGTTAAAACAGTAGACAAACCCAAACACTCGAGAAACAGATAATAGAATAATCGATTTAAGGTGGGTACCAACTACCTACCTTGTAGGCGTCAGGTATATTAACGGTCTCCCCGCTCTCCGCCACATAACCCACAATTCCCGACCCCCAAGGTACACGTATTTCGTCTCGCATTTCCATATCCGAAATTGAACTTTGGGAACTTACATCAAACAGTGTTGAAACTAAGCACCGTGTGGACGAACCTTTCTTACCCTATAGTTTTTCCAACAAACAACAGATGAAATAGGTACTCAAATTAAACTATACGTACATGTCAATGTAGCAATTATAACCGTATCACAATGGTAGTAATTTACCTGCACAATAAATAAAGAGCCTCGATCGGCCGTCGTGATTATCCCAACATTTTGGAGAATTTTATGGGCAAGTGTTCTCGTATCCAAGTCATCACAAATGTCTTTGGCAAGTTCAAATAAAAGCTCTCGTTCATCTAAAGCCTATAGAAAAACAATGAAATTGAATAGATTAATCGAATATTAATGCAAATCTATTGATTATCTGAATAAATCCGCAATTTCGAAGCGCGTAGATACTTACCTGTAATTCTTCTCTCGATTTTCTATACGAAAGTCCCAATGAGTCATAAACCGAGGGAGGGGTCAAAAATGTCGGCGTTCCATCCACCGTAGTAATCATGGGTCGTATAAGTCCACCTCTCTCAAATTCTTGGGCTGATATTTTTCGTACAGGTGTACTACTCCCTGAAACTGTACTTCCTCTACTCGAATTTCCCTATGGATGGATAGACAAAAAACTATTTTTATTTGCTGAGGACTTATGTGTATATGTTACGGTTCGGATATAATCTTGGTTCTGTTATAACCGAACCGGTTCGTATATAATATTGAATACGGTTTT
>JAQFYT010000170.1:0-33503 GCA_034694925.1 Ceratophysella denticulata
TCCCAGCCCCAGTAATGCTTATTTTTCCCATTATGTACTCATCAAGGGCTTTCCAAAAAGGTCTCATTTGTCAAAATGGGTCGTGTGGAGCTATACTAGGATTATACCGTTCCCCGTGAGCAGCACTGTACATAAAAGTCAGATGTCGATCGATCGGTCGGTCGGTCGGTCGGTGAGAAGCCCAACAACTTTTCACAACAAAGTGGTACTACAAAGTTGTCGTCAGGTGAACTGAAATTTCTGTAATTGCCAAAATAGGGAATTGAAAATTTTATTGTTGCGTTCCTACACCTTGCTGATTCGATTTGTCGGTCAACAACTCTTCACAACCCAACACAGCATGTGCAGTACTCAGAGACATGCGAACTTGTTACCAGTACACTACTTAGACAGGCAATAACGATTTAACAATAACGTATTCGTCAATAACGTATTCGTCAGAGTGACTTTATTTTTGTATTTGGCCACGCAGAGTATTGCGGGTTAAGTACGCAATGAAGGTAATTCTCGATGAGTCATAACATGTAATGCAGTGCTCCTGTAGTCAAGGTTACTTAAATGTCAATAAATTTTCTATATAATTGCGGGTTGCATTGAAGTCCAACGACTTTTTGCAAGAAAATCCATATGCAGTATAGTGTAGGTGATCAGTTCTAAAAACCTCTTAGCTTAAGCGGGGGTATTAGCTAGTACTAATACATAATAGACATATCCGGCAGTGATAATCCGTGGTAACGCCGAGGAACACAGCGCCGATAAATAGTATGGTAACGACTAATATATTACAATTTCGACATGGAATTTTGTCTGATTTGATATCATTTGGTTAGATCGGTTCATTTTTTTAACGTTCGGTTAGGTTTAGATATGTTCACATGTAGATATAATGACCATTGCATAGTGTTACCTAAGTTAGTCAAACCACTTGTTGAAATTTTATTCTTAGAAGTGAAAATAACGTTTATTTATGCGGAGTAGTTTTGACGTTAGAACAATGGTTTCGCGCATCGCGCGCAACCATATCTTTATTTGCTGGTCAGTTTATTCAATTTAATTGTATGATTTTATATTATCGATAAAACTGGGTAATTATAAACACCAAGCTTTCAGCCGTTTTTTTGTGTGTATCGTGGTGGTCGCAGTTATCGAAGTTCGATGCCGTTATCGTCGTGTCACAGTAGTTTTAACAAAATCCTTCGTACATAATATTAATCTTCTGGGCATCATCCTCGGAAAGGTGGTCGTAGGGTCCAAATGGCACATCAGGATCCGGCTAAATTAAACGAAATTGAAAATGCATAGTTTGAAGAGTACATTGCATGGCGGCAAAAAAATGGCTCACGATTGGTTCCATTGTGTCTAGTCCATTGAACGAAAAGGCCCATGGAGGATACTGCATAATACTCAAGTAGTCATAGGGGAATCCCAAAGTGGTAGTTCCAGATACTTTATCAAAGGCAGAGTACATTTCTGCAACATAAAGATTTACGCTTTAATTTTACTTAATCGAAGAGATTTGACGTATTAAAATTAACTTTGACAGCGAACCAGTTTCAATATTTTCCCAGAGGATTCGGACGAAATCATCCCTGTCCTGTCGTGCGTGTTCGTGGTGAAATCCAACTGCATGCATAAGTTCATGAGGCACTGGGCCCTTGGCATTAATGCAACCCGGTGCTTCCAAATTTAATCTCTGGTGAAATGAATAATTGAAATTTATAATTAGCAATGCCAAACGTCGGTTAAATCATTTGCTCAAAACTCTCTGCGATGATCTACCTGAGCACCACCGATTCTCCCAACGTAAGAATTACATCCACTTCCAGGTAAACCTTTGACAATATTCACATAGTCCTGCTCATTATCTGTTCGCTCTTGAAACTTGATGCAACTCTTGGATGAAATCTCATTCATTGAGGATAGAATGACAGCCCGCTCAGCTTCAGCTAATAATTAAAAATAGCTCAGCTCAGCAATGTAATATAAATATTATAAATATAATTTTAAATCCAAGTAATGTGACCCGTTCGTGAGCTTACTGAAAGAATTGTCAAATGTGTACTTGACAATACCGCCTGGCCAACGATACCTGTCTCCAATGATTACGTTCCTGGTTTGATACGGAGTTTGAAGGATATCCCCTTGAAATAAATCAGGCCGAATTCCCAAAAACTGTGGAGCTACCGGAACGGCTGTAGCTAACTTCAATATCGAAACCAGCAAAATACATTGCAGAGGAAGAAACGTGACGACCATTTTGTTATCTGGCAGCAGTATATTGAGTGAAAGACTGTAAATATAAATAAAATAGTATTCCCAGCCAGCACTTTGATATTTATAGTTTCGATCTCTGATTCTCTGACAGACTGTGATTACAAACTTGTAACTCATTATTTTATTTCCATTAATTTCTGAGAATCTCATGATTAATTTTTCCGGATTTAAAAAGAGTTCAGTTTTTTTTCGGTTATCTACACTACTAATTACTGATTAACTCTTCAAGGTTAATTAATACTCAGCTAAATTCCCATACTTCTCTCCGATTTATTTTAATCGCTGAAGTCGTTTTATCAATGCTTAATGTGTTAATTCGTCATGTGCTATCATAACATTCCTGTAATGTTATGGATTAATCAATCAATCACTGGATGACAAACCTAATCCATGCTCCATGGGACTTTTTACAAGTATAAACCAATTGAGAAAACTAATCTCCAATGGGGTCCATACCTGTACCGCCACATTACACTTCCCGCCACACAGTCTTTACCGCCACAGCCTTTATCGCCACAACCTTTACCGCCACAACCTTTACAGCCACACAGAACATACCGCCACATGCACTTACCGCCACTCAATGAATCTCATAAGCATTCGGATAGCTTCAAAGATATTCATGACCATATCCATAATGAACCATGTCATGTATTAGTAAAGAAACATATTCCTGTTTAGTAAAAATGATAATTAATTCTCACACGAACTTTCGACTTATTGGCACTTACACTAGAAATTACTACACTATTTGATGTCAATAAGTGCCTCCAATGTTAAATGCAGGCCCGTGGAAGCCCTGCACGCCGTTTAAATATTTTTAAACTTAACTACCTATTTTATTTTATTTGTTGTTGGTTGCTCGAATGCTCATGAAGTTCTTATGAGACATGTGGCGGTAAGTGCTGTGTGGCGGTAAAGGTTGTGGCGGTAAAGGCTGTGGCGGTAAGTGTCATGTGGCGGTAAAGGCCGTGTGCGGTACAGTTCCCCGGATCCCCTCCAATGCCCATGCTGAGGCAACAGGAATCCACGTAAAATCCGGCGCCTCATTCACACCTTTTTTGAAGCTATGTACTAAATACGTACCCCATTGAAATGCTTTATTGACCACTCCAAGGCGTGCGTGTGTTTTTATTCATCGCACTCCCAGTCACCTTCGTCACCCAATAGAAAGGAAATCGGAAATCCCGTGAAAACCACACGGGTTGTTCCCAATCAAAGATCTATTGTTCCTAATTGGCACCTTTGTAACTCTGGGTCTGGGCCAAGGCATGGACAACCTTTGAAACCTCACCGGAAAGAAGCATATTATCCGGAGCTGCGAGAGATCTAATGATGATGATGCCTCGGAGACCTCACGCCTGTATGTCTGTCTGTCTCCAGTGTATAACTCAATTGGGATGAAACACGAACCGGCAGGAGATCTCTAGAGGACGAAATCCTAAATCAGACTTGAGGTGGGGCACACGCGAGATACAAACATTCAACAAAGCCTGTGGTAATTCAAAGCAACTTCTAGGCTACGTGTTTACTTTTGTCTAATTACACTGTCGCAGCAGGGGGTTCGACTGATTATTTAAAGCGCTCTGTATTTCTGCCTGGGACGAGCTACTAAATAGAATAAATATCCTGGTTGTCGTATGAAAGCTCTCACGCGTCGCTTGAAATCGTTTGAAATGAAGGTTCTATAACAGAGAGAAATAGAAGATCAGTCTTTACCGCGAAAATAAAACCCTACTGAATTATCAAAAAAAGAATTCATTTGCAATGTTTAGATGGCAAGTCTACGATAGTTACTATTAAAAAAAACTTTGCATTGTTTCCTTTGTACCGCAATATTCAAACATATTTTCGTGCGCACAATATAAAATATTTAATTAAAAGTTATTACCATATTCCGAAATTTCTTTTATATTAAAACTGAAATATCTTATTTCCTTAAATGATTATGATTATAATACGTGTTCAGTAGAATAGAATATTACCACGACTCTCTCAACATTTCTAAACTTTATTTGTTTCGTGTTAGTCAGGAAATTGAAAACTTTGAAACAAAAGGAATAAGAGTAGCTTAAGATGTGAAAGAATCATTTCCTGGTTTTAGTTCTCCCCGGCAAATGCATCACCTCCGAATAAATTCCTGTCTTGAACATGCGCCCATATCCGGGCTTGCTAAATGAGCGTGGAAAGCCTTGTTTAATGCCTCTACTGGTAAACTGGTAGTGTGCCCGGGGAAATCATCATTCCGTTCACAAGTAATTTGTTGCATAAATGGGCATTATATTTAGACCCAAGCTCGCCCATAGTTTTGCAAATGACGATGAGCCTCATTTCCTGTTTTTCGGGATTTTACATTGAGAAAGTCATTGGATCTTATCGCCTCTGTTTTATGCTACGACGACGCCACGTAGCCTGACTTGTAGCCGGGTGAGCAGTGAGCGGCTCCAGAAAGAACTGGCGAGTAGTGCTAGGCTGGCATTCATTCCGGGGTTTTCCCACTACCATTCACATTCACTCTACGTCCTTGTTGAGATGTTGATACGAGAATCGTTTTCTCAATCTCTGCTTTTCTCTCTCCAGTTTTTGTGCTCAAGACCATGTGAAGGAAGTGAAGGGTTTTTGCTGAGAAGGCAAGTCAAGATTTAAGACTCCATTCCTTTTATGCACGCCGGCATCCCTACCTTTTCTCTTTTCATCGTCTAATCAAACTACGCAGTTGTTTGGCTCGGGCTTATTGCTTTTCATCAGGTTTTGTGTGGTTCAAATTCTAATTTCTAATATGAGATTAGGTCGGTGGTATATGGTAGGTAGGCAAGACCGTAAAAACGAAATCTGAATTCCTGAAAGGTATCTCATCTGGTGGGTTTAGCTCAAGGATTCATACCAAGTGTGAAGCTTCCTTTTAGACTTTCACATACTTTGTGGCTATTGAGCCGCTTTCGTTTTTAATAATGCGGGTTTGTTGATCTATCGTATAAATGAGAAGCTTTGGCTCAGTGTAACATTGGCCAATTTTAGCAATGAACAAGGCAACTTTAAACCGCACCATTGCATCACACAAGTACTGCGCATACACATAAAATCTAAATAGTTAAAATTAAACCTGTCTTACAGCACTTTGGGACCAGAAGGTTACTGGCAATATGATATTAACTAGAGTTTGGCATTATGGGTCTCTTTAGGGCAAGTTATGGTTTATTCGGACATCAGATGGGAGTTTGATTCATATCTCAACACATCTTGAAATATAAGATCCACGAAAGTCATTAATCCATCTCAAAAATTAATTTTCAGGTTATAACCTATGTATTGAAGTGCATGATTCAAAAGGTGTGCTGGCATATCGTTTACCTATACCAAGGTTTTGTATTGAACAGAAGACCTTGATTCGCAAATTTATGGATATTCGTATGCGTTAACAAATACCCGATACGGTTTTATATTTTTGACTTTCGCCGGCGTAGAGCCCTTTCTGGTAAAGACAAGATTTCTATGGAAAGTGGAGTTATGAGAAAGTGAAAGTCCCGTTGATTTGACTCATTGAGAATTTGATAGCTCAGCCACTTCTTGAGCCTCGGCGTGCGTCTCCGCTATCTCAGCCAACATCTTGGCACGTTCTTCCTGACAAACTTTCTCACGAGAAAGAGAAGCTGTCAAATACACGACTCCCCGTCCTCATCTCATCTTACTAAAGTAAATACACTTCTCCACTCACTCTTCCATGCAGGGAGTTCATACGGACGACAAGTCCTTGAGGACTCAATAGGCTAAGATGAGTGGGAAGCAAGAAAGACCTATGAATATGAATATATGGAATATAGTCAAAGTTGGAAGGAAAGAATCGGGAAGAAAATATGGCAGACTGTGTCGATCTTTTCTTTGCAAAGTCCTCTGAATACCCTTTGCGTTTACATTTGAGTGTAACCATTTCCGTCTGGATGGTGCAATTTTCAATCTGTGGTGACTATGGTGGCGAATCACGAGGACGATGGCAGTATCATCGATAACTAATAATTCAACGTAGTCGTAGGGTGAAATATTTTGTGAATTGTTAAAGCTCAGCATTTCTGAAGGATAAAATCTATAAAGTAAAGGTACATACATATTCACTGGTTTAGGACCTAGGAAAGGCTCCTGGGTGGAACTTATCTCTGTATTTATCCACCTATAGTTGTCCACTTTGTGCTTTCCGCACAAAGGCATGCATATATCTTCATTCTTAACATTTCCACTATTCTATAAACTATAACACATGTTAATGCGATGTTCTATAGTTGATTGGCTATGTGTAATTGAGCATTTGTTTTGAATTCTTTTTAAAATACTCCCTGGTTAATATTTACAATAGCGCGTGAATATTGCAGCCCCTTTGTAAGGTGTCAATTCGTCATCGATTACATCAAGTAATCGACGTCATTCTTTTAACTGTATAACTTTGGTTAGGCAAGGTTGTATAAAGAGCCAGGTTAGGTTATGCAAGTGTTGTGTTAAGTTAGGCTGGGCAGCTGGCCATACACTTTGGAAACTAGACCCTAACCAACTTTTAAACTTACAACTGCAGCTCCAAAACTTGCATGGACTACATATGCAATCGGTACCTAAACAGAAATCCTAAAATAATAACCGGTTGAACTTGCAAGCACGTTTCTTTCATCAGTTCAGGCTCAAACACTAGTATGAAAGTTTGAACAACTTCGAGATTCGAAACCCGAAATATTCTAGCTGAAAAATGAAAATTATAATAAATATTATACCGATTTAACGGTTTATGGAAGTAGGCGTTACTGACTTGTTAGGCCTTGTAAATTTAAGCATCATTATGCCCAGAAAGTAGGATCTGTGTACGTGAGACTGGAATTCCTAAGTTGCTGTTGCTGTGAAGTTAGTTCTGGTTTTATGAACAAATAGAAAAGCCTTATGAAATCGTTTTTTCCTTGTCCTCTCGACCATTCATCTTTGCGACTCTGCTCTGGGAGGAAGTGTGTAATAATATCTATCATCCTCACTCCTATTATACTGACTACGAGGCCCGGTACTAAAACCGAAATGCATCATCTGTATGACACATAAAGCACAGAGCTTATATATTTCTCGGGGAAATATTATACCACTATTTTTCAGTTGGACTGGGAAATGTTTCGACTATAAAAATACCAATGGTATTATATTGCATAACCAGACAGTCCCACTTGGTCAACGCTTGGATATTTGCACACACACATGACGAATCCAAATTGCATGGAACAATGGAGTGTTATTATTACCAGTACCTCAGCAGGTGTGGCATCTAATATCATTTGATAATGATGGCTACCCATATGTTTAGATAGCTGAGTTTAATGCCAGGCTTTTGGAGAATATAAACAAAAAATTCAGTTGAACTTAGGTGAGTTTTCAAAACATATTTTCAGCACAGATCTGATCAAGTACTAATAAATATTTTACTCCACTGAATTATTTTGGATGGATTCGTTCCAGGATTATTTTATTTAGGTCAAAGTAACGGTTTAATGTAACGCTGACTATTTAATTAGCATATAAGGCAGGTAAGATGTATGTACATACCATATTATGTCAATAAATATTTTTCTTGATAGCCAGAGATTTGCAGTTGCAAGTTCCTTCCAGCTATTCTTAATTTTAACCTGTAACCCCAGCCCAGAAATTATAGTTTCCAACACTCCAGCGTAAAATTTCAAGATTTCACTCGCCGTTTTCTCAGCTAGCAAAATGATTGGAGCGTTTGTATTGGCATTCGTTACTCTCGGCATGATTGAACCATCTACCACTCGAAGACCCTCGATTCCAAGATATGATGTAAATGATATATTGTCTTCATTGGCAAACTGAACTGCTTCTAGCCGAGTGAAATATGTCACGGCAGTCAGAATTTCCTCCGCAAAGGACGAGTTGGACATTTACAAATATTTTGTGTGAGAAAGAGTTGAAGGCATAGTTTGCAAGTATAAACTAAACATGTACGTCTATTCTATTTCTGAACCCACTTTCTAAATAATTATTGAGAGTGGTGACATTTAGAGTTAGATCAGACCAGATAGAATTATTACTTCCACATTCCAAATTGACTGAATAATTAGCTTATTTACGGTCATCTATTCAGTTCAATCACTTTCAACCTCAATCTAACATCTGCTGTGAAAGACGCACAGAAAATTGACGAATATTATGGGATATTTGCATTGAGATGGTGACAAGTTTCAATTACATTCCATGCCTTTCTATACCAATGCGGACGGAAATTGGAAAAACATGGACCGTTATTAAGTTGTGCGACTTCGTATAATGACTCAAAAGCTGCAGGGTTAATCAGGCAAGCCACAGCGCCGAAGGCCTTAATCCACGAGATCACAGTCATATATGTCTTTCCCCTTTGTCTTCCGAAACGCCCGCGAAACGAGTTGCGAGTATAAATTCCAGTTAGGTTGGGTTAGGTCTTCGATGAAGCCCGAAGGGCTTTTGAGAAAACTAAACCTAGCGGGGACGACTTGTGAATTGTGAAAACCACCTGGGTCCGAGCATTTGCTGGTTAGTGAATGTTTCAGTTCCTAAGAAAGCTGCAAACGCACCAATTGCATTACGTGGTCTACGTAAGTCTTTTAGCTGTATAACTTTTGTTAGGCTAGATTCTATAACGAGTCGGATTAGGTTAACAATTTTGTGTGATAAGGCTCGCAATCTGACCTGACTCTTGGGGAAAATCTACTTTAACCGAACTCTTAACTTACGTATACAATTACAACTCCAAAACTCGCATAGATCACATATGCAATTGGTAGCGCGATATTATCTTCTTGTCAGAAATCCCGAAATAATAACTGGTTGAAATAGCACTTCTCTTTCATCAGTTTAGGCGAGCTATTCTAGCTGAAAATGAAAATCAGAATATATATTTATACCGATTTAATGGTTTACGGAAGTAGGCGTTGCTGACTTGTGAGGCCCTGTAAATTTGAAGCATCCTTATGCCCAGAAAGTAGGAGATGTGTACGTGATACTGGAGTTTCTAAGTTGCTGAGCTGTGAAGTTAGTTCTGATTTTATGAACAAATAGAATAGCCATATGAAATCGTTATTTTCCTTGTCCTTCCGACCATTCATCTTTGCGACTCTGTGAGGAAGTGTATAATATCTATCATCCTCATCCTCACTCCTATTACACTGACTACGAGACCCGGTACTAAAACCCAAATGCATCATTTGTATGACACATACAACACAGATCCTATGTATTTTTCGGGGAAATATTATACCACCATTCTTCAGTAAGGTTTGGGAGATGTTTCGACTGTAAAAATACCAACGGTGTTATATTGCATCAACAGACACCACCACGTGGTCAACGCCTGGATATTTGCATACACACATCACCAGCCAAATTGCAAAGAACGTTAGAGTGCTAATACTAGTACATCAGCAATCGTGGTATTTCAAATTATTCGATAATGGTGGTCTGCATGCTTAGATTGATCTTGTTCAATTCAATGCTCTTGGAAAAGGCTAACAATAATGCAGTAAAACTTTGAATTTTGTGAGATTTCACACGTATTTTCAGATCTGATCAATTACTCCTAATCACTTTATTGCACTGAAATATTCCGGATGGATTCTTCCCAGGATTATTTTAGTTAGGCCAAAGTATTGGTTTCATGGAACGTTGCAGGCCTTATTAATTAGCATATCAACCAGGTAAGATGTAAACGATATTTTGCATGTATAAATATTTTTTTATAAAACAGATAGTTGCAGTTGCAGGTTCCAGCTATTCTGAGTTTTACCCAGTAACCTCGGAAATAATAGCTTCCAACACTCCAGAGTACAATTTCAAGATTTCACTCGCAGATTTCTCAGCTATCACCATGATTGGAGCGTTTGTATTGGCATTCGTTACTCTCGGCATGATTGAACCATCCACCACTCGAAGACCCTCAATTCCAAGAACCCTGCAAACAGCGTTTCAAATAATTTAAATGAAATTGCATCCTCATCCTATCCAAAATCAACGGAATACAGAATAGTTACCAACCTCAGTTTTGAGTCAAGTACTGAATTTCGGTCGTGACTTCCATAGCCCATCCTACAGGTTCCTGCTAAATGGTTATATGGGATTCCCCCTTCTTGCTCAATATAACAATCCCAGTATGAATCAGATCTAAATTTGTACTTTGCCATGCACTTCTTGTTCGGAATCAATTTCGCTCGAATACTCTTAAAAGGTTTTGTTTTCATTATTTTTTGAACAGCTTTGATTGCTGCAAAAATAAATGTTGGAAAAGAATACTAACTGTTCGCAGTTCTTAAGCATAACTGTAAATGCATTTAAGCGTAATTTTACCGTAAATAAGTATATCGTAATCCCGAGAGCTGGTCAAGAATCTGAAATCGATAATTGCTAGTTTTGTATTGTCTCGAATCCCGAGCTTATAGGCGGTAGTATTGAGCGTTATATAACCCAGTGTGCTCCTGTTGAGCTCCGGTCGTGATACTCCAACGTTTATCCAGAAATTATTTGCCGGGTTTGGTGTTGTAACTTCAAAAGAGTTAATAGTAAGCAGAAATAGTATTATGTCTGGCCAAAGTCCTTCATTGGCGGCACTTGCTTGAGGCGAAACAAGAAACCCTTGAACGGCATGTTCGGTTCTCGATAGTACCCCGTCCTCTTTAAATTTCAGGTATTCTCCAAATAACGACTCCGTTAAATTATTTGTAACAGATGAAAACTTGGATGAAACATTCGTATTGAATGGGCCCAAATTTACGCCTTGATGATTTTGAAGGTATTGCCCAACTGGAAGATCAGCTATCACTGGAATCTGGTGCCAATTCCCAAACAAAGTTCAAACCACACACTTTATACATAATCTACCGCTGTAAAAGTTACAACTTACACCAGCCTTACGTAGCATTTTTGCCGGACCGATTCCTGATTTGAATAGAAGCATTGGTGACCCAAAAGCACCCGCACTAAGTATGACTTCTTTCGAAGCATAGACTGAAAATGTCGTTCCATGCCGTTTATATTTCACGCCAATAGCTTTGATGCCTTTGTGTTTTAGTCGCGAACTGAATATAATTTCAGTTACTTCAGCAAATTTGATTAATCTAAGCCTTTTCCTGGTTTCCAGTATTGGCTCAATATAAGTGATATATGTACTTTGGCGCCTGCCATCCTTAATTGAGCCGTCAATGGGAAACAATCCTAAGTGGAATACATAATATGTCAAAAATCGGCTTACCTATGTAAATTATTGTGAACCACAAAACTAACCGTCAACCCGTGGGCCATATGGGTCATAACCAAGTTCTCTTCCGGCTTCATACCAAAGTGGTAATATGGGTGGGTGGTAAGTCTCAATATACATTGGGCCATAAGTTCCGCGTTCATCTGTAATTTTCAATTACTGACATGTAAAATAATAGGTACAGCTTAGCCACGGTGGGTAAGTAGTCGTGCAACCCACCACTGGGGAAATCTCCGTGGTAGTTTTCTGATTTCTTGAAAAATTTGAGAAGATTCTTGTATCTCCACGTTGTGTCTTTTGTATAGTTTGCCCAACTGTCGTAGTCTAAACTGGACGCCAAACATTAAACTTAATTCATGTCCTTCGCAAAACACAGACACCTGCGTTCATGATGTGAAAATAAAATTTCAAATCACCTACTACCCCGATTATGGACGAGGCTATTATGAGAATTGGTACCTCCAAACATCCTTCCCACTAGTCTTCGTAGCGTCTGTCCCAAATTATACATTAGTTGTACAATAAACATAAGTGTTATTCTTATTCTATCAAAACCAGGGTATATATAATATGAAGGGTAGGGAAATTGAGAGAAAAAGTGAGGGGGGAACTTATATGGTATAGCAAACGCGTCATCACATTGGCTTGATACACACAAGGAGATGGGCAACATCCGGTTTTCTTAGCGTAGCGGACAAACTATTCAAAAAATGTGGGTACAACCTGCAAAAGTGTTGTTCCTTTTAAAATTCTGCACAACTTAGCAAGAGTAATAAAAATCGAATTTTTGCGTTGTTTGTTCGAAATTTCGTAAAAACCTGATTTCTCCCATGCACTCGTGTACAACAGGCCATCATGAAACGTCACAAAATCCATATAACCACTCGCCCCCACTCCCCACTCGCTTTTTTTCTCTCGCTCTTATGGCCAATTTCATCCCGCTGATCAAAACAAACCACTGACAGAATAACTATATTTATATTTTTCACTTTCAGAATAATTGGACTGAAGTATGATACTATAAATACAGTACTTTAATACCAGCGCCACCCACCCGATTAGCCACTTTAAGTTGTGGCACAGAGTCGTAGACGTAATTCAGTTCCGGAAGTTGAATATATGAGCAAAAAGCAGGTACTTCTACGGCAGCTGGTAACGGTCCTCCAGCTTCCAATAGCAGGACCTTGTACTTCATTGACAGTCGATTTGCAAGTACACAGCCCGCCGTTCCAGCACCAACTGAGTTCAATCATCGCATTTTCATCGATTATAATTCAGTTTGTTAGTATTTGTATTGGAGCTATTAAAGAAAGTTTATGTATTAAATATCTGCCATGAATTTACCAACGATAAAATCGTAGGAATCCCGAAATGGACTATCTCCACCAGTCTGAAATGATATATTGTCTTCATTGGCAAACTGAACTGCTTCCAACCGAGTGAAATATGTTACGGCAGTCAGAATTGCTTCCGCAAATGAGGAATTCGACATTTACAAATATTTTTTGTGAGAATGAATTGAAGACACAGTTTGAAAGTATAAACTAAACATGTACGTCTATACTATTTCTGAACCCACTTTATAAATTATTGAGAGTGGTGACAGTTTGAGTTAGATCGGACCAGATGGAAATATTAATTTCCATATTCCAAACTGACTGAATAATTAGCTTATTTACGTTCATCTATTCAGTTCAATCACCTTCAACCTCAATCTAACATGTGTTGTGGAAGACGCATAGAAAATTGACGATTTATTATGCGATATTTACATCGAGATTGTGACAAGTTTCAATGAATCTACGACGTTTCATATTTCGACGGCTACGAACTGGGTTTGCTACGAACTGTCGCCGGCTACGAACTGTCGCTGCGATGAACTGGGTTGACTACGAACTGTCGCCGCGATGAACTGGGTTCGCTACGAACTGTCGCCGCTACGAACTGTTCGCTACGAAACGTCGCACTACGAACTGTCCCTCGGTGAAACGTCGCGTCACCGTTTCAATTACAGTCCATGCCTTTCGATATAAATACAGATACGGACTGAAATCAGAACTACATTGGCCGTTATTATACATCGTGCAACTTCAGAATATGACTCAGAAGCTGCAGGGTTAATCAGGCAAGCCACAGCGCC
This sequence comes from Ceratophysella denticulata, assembly GCA_034694925.1. Taxonomy (NCBI): domain Eukaryota; kingdom Metazoa; phylum Arthropoda; class Collembola; order Poduromorpha; family Hypogastruridae; genus Ceratophysella; species Ceratophysella denticulata. The sequence goes on from JAQFYT010000170.1 coordinate 13,674, forward strand.
GAAGGCCTTAATCCACGAAATCACAGTCATATTTGTTTTTGCCCTTTGTCTTCCATCATCTGCTTTCATTGTTAAGTTGCGTCTCATTAGTGAAAAATATCCGGAACAGGTCGGATGCTTGGCATTGTCAAACATCCTTCGTGCTTCGTCCTTAGCTTCCAGCGTGAAATGTCCCTTTGCACAATCAACTTCTGCACTACTTGGCTTTTCCCCTAATACATGAGCTTCAACTGGAGCTTACCCGTTACGGAAGTGTAGAGCAAAGGGTTGGTGGATTAATTATTTGAACTCTCCCTCCAGGCTACATTTGCTTCACACGAACTCATTATTATCGTATTTGGTAACCTTAACTGAGCTTCAAAAGTTGAGCATTTATGAGGCCCCGACGACGTGCCTTGCGGAGGAAACTCTGGCCAAAGTTATTAGAAACATAGAGAGAGTGAAAGTGCTTCACGGGAACTGAGGCCGGAAATAATACAGACAGGCAGTCAGGAAAGTCTTTCCTTGTCATCCTCGAATCTGGGCTACTTGAGTCGTCCCTAGTCACCCTGTGTTTCCGTCGTTTGGGTCTAGCCTTATTAGTCAGCTCTAAAGCACAGTTATGTTTTGATTTCAATCATGTGAAATATTCTAATATCCTTCCTACACGGAACATTTCGGCACGCATTTCTAGCCGAACCTGGCTGAATCCGTAGTACCTACTACAATATCTAGATGTTCACATACATTTATTAGTTTATGAATAACCTTACTCAGAGGATCACGGTAATTTAAAGTACTCGATATTTTCTATTTTATATTTTCATAATTTTTCTGTCGATAAAATGTATTCCCGTGGCATCAATGAGTATGGAAGGATCTGCGCTCATGGAAAAAATGCTGTAATTACACCATTAAAACTCTTTTACTACTAATATTCGCTTATCTGCTTTGTTATTCAAATCTTATTGAACAGTAATTAACGTTTGTTTGAATTTGTCAAATAATATCACCATGAGGCATTATACACTTACAATCTTGGTTATTCAAGATGCGTAACAAAACAAATCTGGAATATTTTTGAGCGTCCAAGCCGATAGACCCAAACTACGGTGACGAGAGACGATGATAGGAAGGTAAATGTCGTAGAAGTGGTTGGAACATCGTAAGGACAAACGAAAAGGACTAATGAGGGAGAGGGTTGGGTGGAGCGATGTCATGCATGCTTGCTCCGTGTCTCCCGTAGTAGTAATTCAACCTTCGTCTTCCGCTCAAAGGTTAATCAGAAAGAGACCCTCCATGAGCCCTATGTCTCTAATCCCACTCTTCCTTTCACTGAACGACGGACCCAAACCCTTCTTTCTCCAGCCTCATCATCTTTCTCAAAAGATAAATAAAGCCCTTCAAAATGCTTTTCTTTTGATTAGAACCAGAGCTCCTCTCTACTATGTATTATCCCACCACTACTTCTACCCAAGACTAAATTTTTAAAGAATTGATGAGGACTCAAGCATCCGTTTCCGCCTACATGGCTCAATTACCAAGAATTCTCATTTTTTTGGAAAACCCTGACGTGGCTTCATTTTCCGTTAGGGTTGGATAGTTTAAGATTTGAATTAAACCGAATACTGTTGAGCAGTTTCCTGTCGACTCGGTGTGTTTAAACATTTGTATTGACTGTATGAAGAGAAGTTTATATACATAATACCTTGAAATAATTCAATAAAGTTCAACTCTTGGGCTCTACTGTTTGCAATATTTCGCGAAAGCATTTGTGGCGGTTAAAAATTTACAGCCGTAAAACTTGTGTGTGTGTGACAGAAAACGATTTTTGGAGAATGGGAACTAGAATTAGACTCGCTTGGATGATAACGCATGTATGAGACCTTTTCTATTGCGAAATCTGTGTAAATTGGATAAAGTTTGAAGTTTAAACCAAAAATGATGTCCACGCAGAAAACCAGAGCTGTTCACTGTGAGGTATTCAAAATTTTCACATCGGTAAACATTTCTGTTTTAGATATTTAAGGTATGATACTATGTATCAAACAATCCGTGAAGCGAAGAACACCACATTTTCAGATGCCAATGAGATGTTTTGATAGAAGGTTGTGAAGTTTCCCAACCCTTCTCGGCTTCTTCTGGAACAAATTGTTGACTTTCCATCAGTCTAGATCCAGGGACAGGGGACTTTGTTTTTGAGTGCGTATTACACGAGAATCCCACAGAGTAGGTTGTTCCGTGTTTCGTGCTTTCTATTCACGGATGACATCCTATTTATGCTAATCAAGTGGCAGGGGTTTCGGAGTAGTGAATTGCGTATTGTAAGGACTACGGTGAGAATCATGATTAGCACGAGGTGACTCCTCAGTTTTTGCCCCCACGGATCACTGCGTACTAATTGCCCCCTAGCTTTACACAAAGAGAGTTGACAAAAGCTTTCATATTCAAATTAGAATGGGTCAATAAACTATTGTACAATTTTCTGTATTGTTAATGCTAATTGGAGAGCTCTCAACTTCCGTCATTGAAAATACTTTCAATCTCCCGGAGCAGTGTTGGTTTGTTGAGGAGCAGCTTTTGTTGATTTACTTACAAGTCAACGTGAGCAATCTTCAATCAGCAATCTACATAACATCGCTGTCATATACGTAATTTTAATATCATGATATTTTGTGCCATATTGTTCATTGGCCTTCGAAACTCGTGATTGTTTGTACCAACCAATGAATTACGAATGAGTTATTAACAAGACGTGGGTACCTACTACAGATTTGAAGATGAATATATTTGTCATCACGTATCACAGTATATCGTATATGTAGAGAAAACTCCACAGTCATGCTGGTGCAATATTGATTTAAAAAGAAGAAATTAAAAATAAAAAGTTTGAAGTTGACAAACTTAGAGGTCACTATATCATGTCATTTAAAGGATAACATAAAGTGCGCATACATATACAATGTTGCCCAGAAACAAATCCAGATAGTGCACGAGGATATGATGAGTTTAACTATCATTATGGAGTACCTTTAAACTTTGAAGTTCCAAGTAATTAGGCTAGCTAAACGGACAAGACTATTTCATTACTATTCAGATGTGAATCGTTTTGTTTTCTTGCGCTGCGCCCAATGTATCGATTTTTTTTAATTTGAATTATTTCGATTCGGTAAAATTTCCTCCGCCTGCAGTTCTGAGAGTTTTTAAAGCGTACCTTTACCTAACGGGAATCGGGAAAAATTCTTTTTGTGTGATTTCAAACTAACCTGCCCTTTAAACATCGGAACACTAATACACGAGGGAATTAAATACCAGCAAAATCCCGTTACAAAGAACGCCAATTCATAATGAACATTTGCAAAACATTCGTAGTTTGGAAAAGGCAAAAAAATTTAAACAAGAATTTGCTAAACCATCACATGTTCCTCTTTGTTCTTGTCAGTTACAAAATTAGAAAACTAGACCTAACTGTTTGCATAAAGTGCTCCACGTCATTCCTTGGCAGTGACAAATCTAAAATTTCTAAATAAACTTTAAATCCTCTACCAGCTCATCTGTTGTCAAGTGGAGAGATAGGAAAAGACGAGGCTTAAGAAAAAGTTTGTAAAAGAGTTAACTCCCTTTAAGACTCGTCAGAATTATTTTGTCTCTCGTATCTTCAATCTTCCGGTTCTGGAATTCCGTCTTTGCTAGCAAGAAGAACGGAGAGGAGGCGGAAACCCGAAAATTTCATAGACTCAGCACCGTACCTCGTCGTCGTCGTCAATTCTGCGACGATTGTGCGGGCAACCGTCGGACAATCATAATATTTATTAAGCGAGGGGGAGGGGTAGACCATTCCCGATGATTTAACGTAGCGTAAGTTCGATTATGTAGATGATATTGTCATCACAAACCTAATCCTTATAGACAAATGCGCACATTAAGCTAAATATAATTTAGTGCAATCAAGTCTCTCGCCCAATTGTCGGAATACGGTCATCGTCGAAGTAGAAAACTTGGGGCGGAAGTTGAGGCATATGTGTACGATTATACTACAAGGGAACAAAGAAGTTTTCCCCTCTTTTTCCGCTAATATTCCACGAGAGCCGAGGCCGAGAAGAAGTGGTGATAATTATGGTAAAATGGGGTGTGATGGGAAGCCCAGTGAATCCCCACATGTCAAGTCTTATCAGAAAAAGTGTAAGTGTAGCCTGGAGTCGAAGGAAAATCTTCTGCCTCTATCTTCATCCTATGGCGGAGAAAGTCAACACAACCTGTTTTCCCTACCAGCCAAGTCTGGGTTAGAGAAATCTTATGTAGTCTTGTATAATCGCTCGTAGTTGCTCAAGCTCCAATAGATAAACAGCCAACTAGTTTTTGGTTCTTGGAGAGAAAACAGTGTGTAGGCCTATATGTAGCTTCCTGCAGCCAGCCCACAAGATTGCGAGCCGATTAAAAGAACCAAGACAAAAAAAGTTTTTCCAGGGTTTCTCTCGTCTTATCACCCTTCCTTGTTTAGTAGAAGGAAGGCAATTAATATTTGGTGAGAAGTAGATACAAGGAAAAAACTTTCAGAGAGCTTTTCTTATTCGACGCATCTTTGAAGCTCAAACTTCTAAAATGTCAAACTCGACCCCTTTTCTTGTCTTCGCAGGCCAAGGCCAGGGCATATTCAATCTTACGACAATTCTGCAATCGCGGTTCATGTCAAAATTATTAAAGAGGTTTGAATCTTAGCATGTATCTACACTGTACACATTTGAAAGTCCGAGTTGAAATAAAAATCCGTCTACTCCTACCCTAACCTGACATTATCTGAATTTACATAGCACTACCATTTTGTTCAGCCGTTGCATGCCCAATCGACGCCTGGGCCTGACAGGTTTTTTTCCCCAAATGAATTTTTGGCCATAAATGTTGAACGAGGATTGAAAGAAGTATGGATTATAAATCAAAAGGGGTGCTATATACCTCAAGCATATTTGCTTCAATTCCTTGGACACATTAATCAAGGGGTGTATCTTGAAGAGAAAAAAGAACTATCTGAAATAGGTTAACAAATTAGTTTCCCCTAAGCTGCTGGGCGAAGGTGGCTATCCTCCCCTCCTCCTCGACAAGTATTCACTATGCAAATCAGTTCAAGTCACAAAGTCAGGACTAAATATCCAATCTACTCCGTCTCTAAATGACATATGCACGGTTCACTTCCTTCCCTCTCAGAAAGTACAAGTGCCTCCCGCGTTTCCTTCATTTGGACTGGCCACAAGGTTTTACTGAAACGATTTGCATTACAATATTTCATTACCGTGTTACAGCTTGATGGAATCAAAAAATGAAGAAGATAATTGCCAGTTTGCCAGCATTCGAAAGCTTTTGCTGAATAAAATTTCGAATCAACTTGTCACTTGTAAATTATGTAGTTACGCTAAATAGAACTTGGTTTATCTGCCGTTAATTTGTCTCTAATCTCAACAATTTAAAACATTCACGTCTTATATAAGCAACCGTGAATTCAAGAATATTCACTGTTAAGAAATTTTACTGCTAATTGGGTATAATTGCAAGTACCTAGTTAAAAAAATTTCTGTACCGTCTCAATTTTTAGAAATACTGAGTCTACTCGTGCAAGAAACTGGATTTATTCTCTACAAATTCCATGAAAAATCTGCGGAACTTCAGATTCTAATCAAGTGTTTGGTTTGTTGGTGATTTAGATTGCAGTATATGGAGAGGAGAGTCCATCTTCTGTGGTTCTCTTTGATTCAGGAATGAGAGTGTGATTAGATGCACGTGCCAGAAATGAGGGTCAGTGTTCTTGATGGGAAATGGGATAGTCAACCCAATAATAATGCTACAGTGATCAGGAAATGATGAAATGAGAGGGTGGACAGGATATACACATTTGTGTCTTTCATCCTCAAACTAATGAAATGCTTTGGAACACTCGACAGTTATTCGGTCAAAGGTAGTTGAGTCGTCTGACTGGAGCTGTAGCGTGATACGCGTTGGATCGTATTAGTCCTAACTTTCTCTTATTTTCACAAGTGCATATGTCACAGCTCAGGGCGGCTTTCTGAATCGAACGAATTTGGAATTCCAAATCAATAAATACTGTAGTAAAACTTTTATTCCGTCTTTAAAATTTATACAGTTAAAATATTAGGCACAGTATGTACCCATTCTATGTTGGATATTTTAATATGTACCCTGGGTTATACAGATATTACCTGTTTCAGACTTGTCAGTAATACTTGACACGTTACGTGATGTCATTTCACGTGGAACTATCCAACCCAACTGAGATTCGGCGTCAACAATTGGTTCTCTCAATGCTTCCAATAGTTGTAAGTCACACATTCTTGTAAGTACATTTCGGGCACACCGCACACCGCACGCTTAAAAGCGAAAAAAGATTTGAATATATATACTGTTCACGTTATTGGGAATGTCTCAACTGCACGCAGTAAATAGTATGTAATATAGGTAGATAACCTTGTGCCGAGTTAAAAATTCGTGTATTGCGTGCATTATGTGACTATAACATAGAAACATTTGAGTGGAAGTGAAAATGCAGGGAGCATGGGATAGGCAGAGAAAGTGAGGCGAAAGAGATTTGGAGAGGACCATATACCATACGCTTATTATCCGATTCAATTTAATGAAAGAAAATTGGACTCTGGAGTGAAGCTCAGCTTGTTCTCCATCAGTGTAGACTCAATTATCCACCAACTCCTCTGTGAGTGTGTGCAAAGTCTCCTTCACTTTCTCCCTTCCGAAGCCTCGACGGTTCCGCGGATTGAGCTACGATTTCAACCAAACACAAATCACAGACTTGAAACAATAATAAAATATTGTCCATCCAAAGCTTTGCGTAGTAACATTGGCATAAAACAATAATTTTGTGTCCCAAATATTCATTTATCAGGTTCAAATTAAAATCATGTTCTACGATGTTATAATTGAAGGCTCTATTGCGTAAATTGAATCGGAAGAATGACAATATTGAAACTATCTACCAGTAGGTACAGAGTATCCACAAAACTACTACATATATGAGCTGATTAGACAGTCTACTTATTTGGGCCAGGTCCTGTTTGCGTTTTGAAGGTATACTGTTTTCACAGTAGTGTAAGACATAATTGGTTAATTTGATAAAGCGTTAAGGTGTTGGAAATCAATTCCTATGAGGGTTATCTACATTCGAGCCATTACAAGGCGTTGGCCTACAGTTCATTGCTGGAGATAAGTTGAACATGACGACGAAAAACGTTTTAGATTTTTGAGTGTGGTATTAATGTAACCAATTCCACGAACAAAGAATAACGAAAAAATTAAATTGGGATTTCACGTTCTACCTATATGTAATTGACATAACACAACATCACCTAACATAACCTGAAATTTAACTAAAATCCAGTGAATCTAAATTGTCATTCATTGAACTGCCAACTCAGAATTTAAATAATTGCATTTTAAAATCCGGCACAGACTTCGTTGTAGGTACTTATTCATAAGATCACTAATGCTTCTAATGGACTCATAAGTACCTACGTGAAATTCAAATTCGATTCTATCTAAAACCTGATTTATAAACTATAAATTATGTATTCCCAAAATTCACACCGATAATTGAAGCTTTTAAGAAAAAAAAATTATTCTTACATTAGGGATAGCAAGGATTTTAATTTTTTTTAATGCTTTCGGTATTGGAGAAAACTTGGGCTTACCTTGGTGTATTTTCCAGATTTACATACGTCCTAAGTAAATGAGAAGTAAAATTATTCCGAGTGAGCCGGTTTATACTGAAGCGTAAACCGGGTGTTATCATTCCCTTCCATCTTTGTAGCCTCCGTGCTTCGTCCCTCCGTAGTGGGAGTGTGCATTTGTACATTTTATTTTCCTGGTGTACGGTACGAGAAAGTAGTCTCTTTCCACTCCGACGTGGGAGTTGGAAGAGAAAACCTACTAAATGCCTTCTTGCATAAATAAAAGGATGGGCTAATGACTGAATCGAAACTATAATCATTAATCAAGATCTCCATGAGGATAGGGCCTTGGGCAGAGAAAACGAAGAAAGTGGAGAGCTCTTAAATATTTTACACTTCTTTTCTCTCCCGGACTTTTTTTAAAGCTGGGGAAATAAATAGTATTGCTTGGGCAGGGTTGCTTTACTACCTAAGCTCTATTCTAAAACTGCCTGTATTCATGCCAAAGATATCTAGTACAGTATGTCGTTGGATTTCGGGGTGTCTGGACAGTGGTTCAAAAAACTTGGTTCATGGGTTAAACAATATGACCAGGAGACCAACGAGTTTTTAAATTTTTCTAAGACTACAATATAAAGCTATTGTCGTAATTTACAAACTCCAGTGTTGAGCTTATGCCAGGAAAAGCTGAAGCTGAATTAAAATATATATATAATAGTTGTGATTACGGTTGTACCTACCGAATTTAGCTTTTTTGTTAATTGACGGGTTCCAGTTGTTGTTTACTCACAATTATCAGTAATTGTGTATTCTGGCGTCTATTGCATATTCAAGCATTCATATTTTTTTTTAATTTCTTCGATAGATTTGTCCACAATAAAGTTATTGTCTTTTTTAATGGGAAACCGTGCCTGACCATGACGATGACAATTTAAAATTTTAAAGGTTATTCTTGCGTGTGTAAATATAAATTTCCAACCCTGGGAACTAACTGGTTCTTTCCCCGGAGGAGGATTTTTTTCCTTCACAAACTGGAAAGTCCTTTGTGTCAAGTCTAGAAGTATCCCAGTTATAACATCTCTCTTCCGTTCTTGATGCCAGGTATTAGTTAGAAGCATATAATAGGTACGACCCAAACCGTATGTTGTTCCTTCGTAAGAAAAAAGTAATAATGCCCGTGTCGTGAGAGTAATGAATGTGTTAGTACAGAAACAGAAGGGAATGGGGCAAGAGTATTCCGTCTCGGAGAAAACTATTCTTTTTATCTTAATGTGTTATCTAGAAATTCTGTGTCTGTTGAAAATAGATTAATATTCTACAAAATACCTCACGCCCCCTCCACTACTCTGCCTGGGTCCCCTAATAACAGTTGCCAGAGCTCCACTCCAAATGAGTCTGAGCTCTTCTCCGCTCTGCCGGTGCAAATTCATGCATTCCACTCATTTGAGATTTAATAAAAACACATTTTACGACTCCTTCGCCCTGGATAATTCCTGGAACTTTGCCATTAGTTTAAAGCATATTTTGTTATCTCATTAGAGCATGCACGTGCTCAAGGAACAAGGCTCGTTTACATAAAGCGATGGGCTTTATTCCTGGACACACTCTTGAACCCTGACAAATCACGTCGTATTTGGGTTCGTTGAGTTTTATGTCATGTTTTACAAAGATCCAACCAGTGTCAATGAAATAATAGTAATCACAAAATGTATTTAATTTCAAGTGTAACCATGTTTGCTGAAAATCCTATTTCTTTAATGTTTTAGACACCATTTTCTGCTTATCTTCTCTAAACTTAAGCACGAGATGCACGTAATTGTGTTGAAACTTTTGTCTACTTCCCTGTAACGAAGCAAGAGCTTTAATTGCTTGTTTGGTTGCACAACTAAGGCGAGTAATTAAACGACCAGACTTGTGAATTCGGCCGTAAACTGGTTTTCCACAATGGTGGACGGTTGAGTTCAAGTACCCAAATACAATATTATATTCATGAGATTAGTGTGTGTATATGAACGGAAGTAAATGCGGTGGACCTTAGTTGGGAGATGGTGTGAATAGAAACTAATTTAGTGAGCCCGAGTAAGTCAAATGTGGTAATAAAGCAGAAAAGTTGATGGGCTTTTGGGTTGAATTGACTCCTGGATCCCTGGAACACTGGAACACTGGAAGAGGAAAACGTGCGAAGAGTCGTTAATCCAGGACTGCATGCAATCCCGTACTTAAGTTTTCCTAAACTTACTCTTGCATATTATATGTTTTTCCCTAGTTATTGTTATTACGCGGTCTGGAGAATCTCCGTTTCTAGAATTGGAGTCGGATTCGTATAATAATACTCTAATGTATTCATCATTACAAATGGGCACTCTTTCCTTTTAATTGACACTTCGAAGGCTCTTAGTTCAGATTTCACCAATTATAGAAATAGCCTATATCCACTTCCTCCCCACAAACCAAGGCTTTATACTCGAAATGGTATTGGATAATCATGATTTCATGATTATGCAAAAGCTCAACTTATCCATCCAGTCAGTGACATAATTCCAAAGTGTTATAGTCAATTTAAAGTCGACGGCGGTTACGACTAACTTTTAGCTTGGTATATAGTATACCCACCTCACTTATGCCACCAGCTTACAACTTACAACCCAGTAGTGCTCGTCAATCGAAAGATGCGTAAACCAATAATTCTATGTAGTTTCACCCGAACCCGACTGTTGCTAACTGGGAGAAAGTTTGGAGAATGGAGCCCCATTTGTTCCGTTATGAACCTTAGTTTTCCCCTTTACTAAGCGTTTAGTCATTGACTACATGGGAAAGAAATCACCCGATATTTTTAGCAATTGGCTCAACTTGTGAAAAAACAGTTCTGGATCGAGTATAGAAAACAACCGTAAGTTGAGCCTAGCCAACACTTTCCTCCTACTGATGTGGTCTTATTATGAAAGCTAAAAGAAGAAACGTGAAGGAAACACATGGAAGAAAGTAAAAGTTTCTTTGGTAGAAACTATTTGGTCAAACTGTGAATGTCTCTTTCTGCCTCACAGCAGCAGTGCTATGCTATGCTTCGTAGTTTTTACGACCTTTGGGTCCAGCCAAAAGTAGCCTTTAAGAACAAGTAGAAATGGTTTGAAATAAAGGGAGAAGAAGCTTAAGAAAAGTGCTTAAAATCTAGAGCAGTAAAAGTAAAACGGGGAAGTAGGAGGAGGAGACGGACGGAGTGATTTTTCTGCCTTGAAACCCCAAACCAAACGAAGAAGGAAGACCGTAAACAACGGCCTCAACTAGGCCTGAAATGAAAATAATACTAAACACTAAAGGACTTCTACTTTAGTAAACATCTCTCTCTCAGGTTTATAATATAAATTGAATCTCACCAATACAAATATTTACTTAATCTTTCTCAGTTTTATGTGGCTCGCCGTTAAATTTGCGATTTTTATTAGTCGTTTGCTCGGGGAAATAAAACACACAGAAGGGACGGGGGATCTCTCATTTGGCTTTCCTTTGGGGTCGAATGACGCCGTACCGTGTACATAGCTCACATCCCGAATTCACTTTGTTGCTCGGTTCAGAAAATAAAACGGAGAGTTTCTGGGTTCTTAAGACTCGGGTCCACTACGTTGTTTCTTTCTAAAAAATATTTAATTACCTTCGTAAACTCTCTTTTATTTCTGAAAGAGGACGTGAGGTTCGGGAAATTAAATACTGCGAGTTAATAATGTGCTGCAACATCTTTTCTATAACTGTAGCATCTTTAGAACATATGATATACCTTCTATAACTTCGTCTAATAATGTCTAAATTTTAGATATGGAAAGTTGTTGGTGGACATCAAGAACTATTAAGTTGTTGACGCTGAGCTAATTTACATATAATTGAGGTATATGCACCAGACAAGTTGCAGCCGGAAAGACACTGACATAAGAACCGGACTTCAAACACCAATAAAATATCGTTAAATCCGTATCTAGTTTGTTTAACGCTTCTAGAATGGAATACAGTTACAATTTCAGCAACTATATAAATGCACATGAGTTCTGAATATATTATGAATATTTACAAGTAAAATTGGCCTAAAAGATTACAAATATCTTATGTTGTTCTTATATCATCGCTTACAAGGTGGCGCTTTACACCAACACATAACACTACTCTTGGCAAGATTCGGTTGGTAACGCAAGATGAAGCTTTCTTGCTATATGTCGACTACATATACTTTAACGCGTAGTATCCGCGTTCCAGTGTTTGTCCGAGAGTATGACATCAATTAATTAATTTGCAACTGCATTACGAATTAGGTACTGAGATAATATTGTTGAGGACTTTAAATTAAGCTTGACCCACAGTAGGTCATCATACACACAGCATTGGACGATCTCACATTTGGAAAATTAGTTTATTCGCATACGCTTTGCCAGTGGAACACTAGCTTTGGATTTTTTAAATCTAATGCCTGATTCCCTTGACACGGGTAATAAGAAAGTGTCTTGTTTTGAAGTGAAGGTGAGTTTTTTTGGTTCTGAGTCTATTTTCAGGTTTCCAGGTCCATAAATTGGATTGGAAAGTTCTTTTGTGAGAGTATTGATACTGTACATGCTGTTGGGGGCTGAGGAAGTTCTGGCGTGACTGGAATTGAATCAAGGTCTAAATTTTCTCTCCATCTCCCAGCTCCTTGTTTCTCTCCCCATCTGTCAATCTAAAGGACACTCCCGGTGCTCTGCCATGCCCGCCCAATACCCGGACTACTATTCCTGGAAGACAAGAGAGACCCAAGAAGTCTCTCTGGATTTGAGATCCGCTGCCTCCATAAGCTTTTGAGTATCAGAGAGTTTTCCATCAAGGAAGAAAATGGAGAGGAAGTCGGTACACACTCGGTCACGCCAACCACTTGGGTAGTCACGGAACAGATATGAAATCTGCTCTTCTCCATACTGCTCTTCTTCTCTAGGAAAAAATACCAAGTTCAAACACTCAAATCGAATTCTCATGCATAGATCTAAAGGGGAGAGAAAAAAAGATGTTCCGTTAAAAATTTTTGGGTAGAAGCTTCTAGAAATCTCCATTCTAATAAATTTTTCTTTACTCCCCTGCCAGGAGCTTCGAGGAGCCTGCCGAGTACATAGAGGCAATCTCGGAAAGCTTCAATTCAGCTTTCTTGTTTATAGAGGGATTATAGTTTTGGGTTGTCATTTCCTTCTCCTTCTCCACTCCCAATATGGGCAGAGAGAGAGAAAGTCGAAGTTGTTTGCCAGAACAGCCGTAATACCCTAATACATATTGAACAAGATGTAGTGCCGGGAGTATAGTCAACTTGCTGCCGTAGGAACTTCGACCCTGTCCATGGGCAATTCCTCCGCGAATATTTTTGATTTGCAAACTTGCACTTCTTTCTGACTCAACGTACTGAATATAGAGATTAATTACTAGCAATCCAAGAAATATGGTTAGGTATGTTATATGCCTTATCTACATTGCGGTTTATAACAAATTACTTTAGAGTAAATGCGACAAATGGCCTATACTGTACTATAATTAGCGCTGGAATTATAGATAGTCCATAAATCAAATGGAAATGCTGTAGACAATTCCTTGTGTACGATAGGAAAACGATAACTTTTGCTTCTGTATAATTTTAGTACGTTATCTTTTACTACGGACGAATTATTTTTTGACAAACCTGATATAATTCACATTTGATTGACATTTGAACGCGCGAGTGCATCAGTAATTGGTTACAGGACTGATACATGCGACCAGTGACCAGATAAAACATTTCGATAAAGGAAGCCTAAATAAGCCCTAACTGAGAGACGAAGAATTCCGAAGATTTGCCTGACCATGTACTATGCCATATCACGATCACGACCCATAGACCCATAGCCTGACGTCATAATTATACGAAGACAGGGTCGTCATACATATGGAACTTTTTTTCTTTTTCTCCATCACGTTGAGGGAGTATGTATGAGTCTTCAAAAACTTTAGTTTGGGCTTCGAGATGAAAAGAGAGGTCAAAAGGGGTAGGGAAAGTACTAGTAACAGAAGAAACAGTCGAAGTGTTCCCATTTATCAAAATAATATTGCTGTGAAAGCTATAAAATTGTTCTCAGGAAGAGGGAGAAGAGCACACATTGAGCGAGAAGGTTTCCCTCCACATTACCTTTTATATTTTCTCAGTTTTTCTCTTCCGAATACAGAATCCCGTATGGATGGAGACGGGACCAAAAGTGGAGGTTCTGCTTCTTGGAGGGAACTTATTGCTTCCTTAAGCTCTCGGAGATAGCTTCACTTCCGAACTGGGCGAGGCCCAAGCCACTGGGTTCACATTTCATCTCATTGAATTTCATTGACTCATATTGATAATCTATGATTCCATATTTTCTCCTCCTTTGGACTCCTGGGCTCAGAAAGAAGTTACACTACACAGGAACTCTATTTATAGCTCATAGATATTCTGAAGGACAGGGGGATGTATTACATTAAAAGCCCGTATGATGACACAGAGTTTCAGGACTTATGGGCCTGAACAATGTGGACTCGACCGATAATTGTTTTTCTTTTGGACAAACGTTATAAAATCTGGTAGCTAGTACTGTAGTTTATCATTGATCATACTGTGAGCGTTTTTGGGTAGATACTAAATCCGAAACACTTACCATATAGGTATTGACAAGCACTCTTCCATCCACAAAGGTTGCATAAAAATGCGGCATGCAATATCAAATTAGAATAAAGGGTGAAACATAACGTTTTATGCCCTCATGGATCTCAATATAAGGAAAATTCGTACCCAAACATGATATTTATATGAAATTTAAGCTTATTTCAATGCAAATCGTGTTGAGCTATATATATATCCTTAGGATGCCAAATATAATGTGTCACCCTGTATATTAACAGTAGAATTTAATATACAGGGTTCTGTCGGTATGCATGTTAGCTCTGTTAACAGTTAACAATGAGGACTGGATACATTATTACCTCACTCAAGGTTAATAGTTACACTTGTAATTGAATCCTGAATGGTGAATCTTTAATATAAAATCGTAACCAGTATATTTCTGCCTGCGTGCGTGTCGTCCGGTAAACAAATCTGTCAACACAGTCACAGTAGTGTACGCCGGCAGCATATTTCCATACCCTACATTGCAGGTGCAACTACGGCGTGTATTCTTATGGGAGTCAACTTGTCACATTCCCCAACCTAACCCTGTGGGGGCTTAACCTAACCTAAAATGCGACAAGTAACTCCCATAAGAATACACACGACGTCAAACTTAATACATGTTATGTGTGTATTGGGCGACAGGGGACATCACCAAGGATACGTGCTATGTGTGTATTGGGACTCAAGTGGTTAATTGATTTAGGCTTTTGTTAGTATTCCATTATTCTATAAGATTAAGGCTGAAGATTAAATATTATTAATTGTGAAATATTATTCTTTATGTTTGGCGCGTACAATATTTTGGACTTAAAGGCATGTCCCTTACGTTGCGCTGAAATACGAACACGCAGTATTGTCCTTTCGGTTCCTGTAATATTTTCTTTTTATGCTTCCCATGCTCTCCGTCCGTATTGGTTTGTTTTGTCAAAGAAAAAGAAAAGAAATTGAAAAAATCATTCAAGCCAAAGCTCTCTTTCTTGCCTCATTTTTTCCTTTCTCCTCTTACCAATAAGTTGCTCCCAGTTCTATTCTATACTTTTAATTTACCTAAATGTCTATGTCCTTGTTGCTTTTTAGAAAATTATTGCCAAGGAACTAGAAGTCCCCGCTAAGAAGTCTCGGGTGGATTTACAGAGCATGCCAACTCGGCAGTACTTGGACAACACTGTCGTTCCAATTCTTCTCCAGGGCATGGCTGCATTGAGCAAAGAGCGTCCTCCAGAACCCATTGAATACTTAGCAGCTTATTTGCTCAAGCACAAGCAGAAGTTTGACAACAATTGAAGATCTGGTAATGAAATGATTCTCACATATACGAGCACTACGTAAAAAATTAATTCCATATTATGCTTCAGTGTAAATTATAAAATAACGTCATCATTTGGAGTGAACAACCTTGTGATGTAAAACAAGTCTGTTGTATTTCAATCGGGTGATGTGCATTTAATATAAATCAAGTTCAGTGTTTGGTAATGCAACGAGGTGATGTTGGAATGAATTCTCCTACTTGATGAATTGACTTAATTTTATAAATGTCACATTTTTGTACCATTGGTTTCTTACCATTATTAAACCCATTTGTATCTTGTCTATCCACTTGTCTTCGAGTCAATTATTTCTTCATGTTCTTCTTGTGACATTACACTCTGTTGAAACTCTTGTTGATTCTTTTGTTATTACACTTGTAAAGATATTCTAGTGTACGAATTATTTATCAAAGAAGGAAGAACAATAAAATTTTATAGATTCCAGATTCAATGTACAACAGAGTTGGCGTCCTCGGCTGCAATCGAGCATCTCATTTTTTGATAGGTAATCATTACCATTATTCCATTTTCTTGTTAGGTAAGGTTAGGTTTTACAACCTCCGGTAGGTCCAGGTTGTTATCCTAAGCAATCAGAATTAAACGCTATGACTCCGTAAATAATGTAATTATCATCATTCACGACAATGGTGCCCATTCTCGGATGTCATGTTTGAAGTTGTATCAAATTTCAAATTATTTAATGGGATTGTACAGATAGTACGCAAAATGCTTCATTACTTCCGATTTGAGGAAAATGAGGAGCAACTGGCTCATTGTTGGAGAAAGACTTCTTTTATTTTAGTAGGAGTGGTTTAGTATTTGTATAACTCTATTTTCTATTCCTTCACTACGGTACGCTATTAACTTTCCGACTGTATGGGTAAGATGTAAATTAACTTCTGACGATAATCCTATAAATAATACATTTACCTAACAGATAGCGGAGGATACTCATCGTACATTAAAACTCAATTGACCTTACAACCTACAATATACACACGCGTTACTTGCGTGAGGCAATACTACTGTAATAGGAAATGTCCTGAAAAAATATTCTAAATTAGCTAAAGTACGTTTACGAGTGCCACGACAAATCATGTCCATATTGTTTAGCTGCTTACGTTTTTCGGTTTTTCAAATGGAAAAGCTGCCATCATGATAATGGCGAGCCGTGTTGGCTCAATGTTAAATTAGAACTTACTTTACAAATTGACCTTGACACTGAAACTCGAAACCGAAATTAGCAGGACACATGAAATTTGTAGTTTCCACTTTCCACTTACCTTGTATTGAAGGGAAAGCTACATATTTAACGTAAACGCTTAAAAGTTAAAAGTAAAGACAAACCAGTTACCAATTTATGTTGAAACCTATGTCACCACTCTTAAACTTTGGGAGCGCGGATCGCGGAGGGTCTGATATTTTCTATCTATTTAAAATAATATAGGTGGCTCAGCTTATTTAAAAATTGGAAATATACTTAGCTTACAATCTAACATTTATGACACAAATCGTTCCAGAAATGTTTAGAGATACATATTTAACTTTTTCCAGCGAAGCGTTATTACATCGCCGAACAGCTCTCAATAGCATAAAAGCTCAATTTCGTTCATATTACAGTTATTAGTATTAAGTAGTAGTAATACTTATGTGACCACATGGCTGCATGTACAAGAGCTGAGTTCCATTCCTTAACTCACACAAGTACTGTACTACAGAATTATATGTAGTTGGTATTTTAAGGTAACGTGCTCTTATAATTAGACCGCGCCAACACTGCTACTGCGACCATAATTTTGATATACATTTGTTAGACCGTACAATACAATGTCGGATATTATGACGTTCAGGATATACAGATACATACCTACTATGTTATATCGCTGTATAATTGAGAAGATGAAGCACAGACACAATAGGACCGCATAGCTCGGTCATGGATAAATTGGCAGTATATCACAAAATGTTGTTAGCATTAGCACACTCATCCCAAACATAATAGCTTGGGCGTCATTAGTCCGGACTCTTGGATTTTCTATATTCATAATATACATATACAACGGTTCTGTAATTTCGTGTCTGTGGCTTTCTCTTCTCTACTTGGAGCTCCGCTTGGCTTTCTCTGCTAGAGTGAGGGCCTCCTTCATTCTGTGAGCCATGTACTTGAATAGATGTAGCCAGGCTTCTCTAATGTCCTCACTCCAGATGTCCTGTAATGACGGTTCTATTGCCTTGATAAATTGTGGTCCTATGTACTGGAATTGAATCAGAGAATAAAACCAGGCAAATCAATTTCAAACAGGCAAATGCAAGGCTTCATGAGATATACACACGAAGTAATTTATGAGCTAAGCTTGTACCATAGAGACCCAGCAATTCCTATGCATGCACAAGACTTTCCTCACCATGTAAATATCTACAGTAGTATTCTATTTTACCCAATTTATCGACCGAGTCTAACAATTAGCTATTCATTGAATTTCCTTTGTGAACTTGAACTGGATAATTGCATGTCCATAAAGAATTGGCTGAGATAAGAATTGAGGTAATCAGATAAGGGAATAACGAAGGACTTTCCTTTAATAAGCAAATGCTGAGTTAGAATATATACTTTACTTTCTATATGCTACCCTTACCCTTACCTAAATTTGCAATTTCTATAATTATATCTTAAATAAATGTTACGTCAATTTGCCATAACTTCGAGATTTGGAGTTTGGAGCAGAAAATGAACACCCCTCTTTATTATATGTATTTGACAAGATCTGCGAAATTCATAGAGAAAGCGCTATATATTTATTTTGGTGAAGGTAATCATCTACAAATCAATGTGAGTCGAACGCCATTTCTAACGGAAAAGACGTCAAGACTTGGGAAATCGTCTGTATCTGTGAGCACAAGAGAAACTTCCGGTAAAATATTTGGGGGAATTGGGATCCCCGAAATCTAGCACGAGTCGGTTATGAATGAAATAAACAGAAAGTGTTACGGAAGTCGTAGCAGTGTATGCCTGTATCATAACCGCAGACTATTTCCTATTCTTATAGAAATAAATATTCGGTAGGCAAGGAAGCCTTGTCCAAACTGAGTATGCACTCCATGGAGGACTGCTGGTTCTTCTTTATCGTTTCATCTTCATGCGCCACGCTTCTTCACAAAATAGAGCCTTGTTATCTACTTACGTCAATGTATTTCTTGGGAGCTCCATAGTAAAAGTGATTCTTTCCCAATTCCTCCAGAAGCTTGTCTAGTTTTTCCCTTTCATCGAGTCTCGCAACAGCTTTCTGCACGAATGCCATTACCCTGTACAACAAAAGAAAATGCTCACAATTGAATCATCATTTCTTGGAAACATGGGGCTTTGAGGACATTTTGACCTAAGGCTCCAACTACGACTACAGTACATATGGCCCAATTACGTATGACCACAATTCTACAATTCTGTATTTCTGACAAAACTTTATTTGTATTCTACTTGAGCTTGAGCGCGTTTCAGCAAATTGAAAATCGTTATACCCAAGTTGGCTACTTTATATACCAAACCCTTAACATATACGCAATAGACATAAAAGATTTCAGTCAATACAATGTACAATATGACACAGTAGCAGCGCCGAAACAATAATCTGGACCTGCAATCCATCATAAATCAAATCGTTATTTATTATTATTACTGTAGAAGTTATTTACCTTAATGCATGAGCCCTCAGTTGTTTACTGTGCTGCAACTCTTCTACCTTAATTCCATTGAACGGCATAAAGACTTCCTTGACATCGGGATGTGTCTCGAAAAGTCTGTTAATAAAATACAGAGTAAATAGCTGAATTTAAAAATGATATATTTACACAGAAGATTTTAAAAAATCTGACTTCTATTCAAATTCAAACATACATAAGCGTCAAAGTTTTGAATATATCCTATGCTACATAGTCTGAGAGTAAGCATTTTAGCAGCAGCATCACGATTTTTTGCCGCTTGATATTTTAGCGCAGAGTGCCACAACTTGTCTAAATCCGATGATGTATATGAAGAAAGTTCTATGAGAACCCCGGTTTGGGAAAGGACGCAGCTGTCTACTTCCCATTTTTCTTTATTCTCATCGTATTAAACCACTAGCTGGTAGCCCGTCCTACGGACGGGATGACTATCTCTCATTTGCGTGACTTCACTCGTCCCTTTCCTTAATCC
>JAQFYT010000171.1:0-33489 GCA_034694925.1 Ceratophysella denticulata
CGTCTTAGTAGCTGGAAAAAATATGGATGACCGTATTACGCTATAGA
Source organism: Ceratophysella denticulata (assembly GCA_034694925.1). Classification (NCBI taxonomy): domain Eukaryota; kingdom Metazoa; phylum Arthropoda; class Collembola; order Poduromorpha; family Hypogastruridae; genus Ceratophysella; species Ceratophysella denticulata. The sequence goes on from JAQFYT010000171.1 coordinate 48, forward strand.
AAGACGAAATAAGCAATTTTACAATTTTTTCTTACAATTTTTGTCTCAAGATTACGAGCAACTTGGGATAAATTACCAACAAAATATTCAAGACAATTTAATGTGAGTTGACGTTGATTTATTTGACTATTTACCATATATTTCAGTATTTACAAAGGCAGTGTCAAAGTGGAGCCTGAATTTAAACAAGTTTTGTCCTAATCCACGTTTTCATCTTTTTTCCAGCTTTTTAAACCTAACCTAACCTGAATACAATCTAACTTTTCTTAGCACAAATCACTTAACTAATTTCAATAAAATTAATTAAAAACCTGAAAATGGCGTTTTTATAAGGACAAAACTTGTCAAAAAGTTTAGGTCAAAACTTAAATTAGCCCAAAAAAATAATTGACTCATTTTTACAATTGATATATGTATAATTCTTTTGTAGGAAATGCAAGAATTAATGGATCCAAGACTCAATATGGCTAAATATAGAAATCTATTAACACAATCTGCTGGACAAACACCCATGATACCATTCTATCCCGTTGTTAGAAAGGTAATGTTTTACCAGGGAATAACTCCACGGATTCTTTTACCGCGCAATTAGTTTTTAATACAGGGCGGTAAATTGTTTTTACAGCGCATTAATGCCTAGTGGTTTTCTCGCCAAGTTATTTTATGTTTGTTCGTGTTTTGATTCAGATTTTTGAGTATTTTTACGGATAATTTGAACGAATTTTTACCGCACAGTTTTTACTACTTTTTCTTAATATTTTCTAAAACAGTTGATTTGGCTTGAGATTTTCATTTTCCACGTTTTAGTGCTTTTGAGCCACAAATTTCCAAATCTTTTACCGTTCAATAGTTTTAAATCATTGAAACCATGGCACAGAACATCGCAGAGCCTTTATAAAATCCAACTAAATAATGTACTTATTTATAGGACTTGACATTTTTGGGCTTGGATAATTCAACTTATATGGATGGATTATTAAATTTTGAAAAAATGCGGATGATTGCAAAAGAAATCCGGACACTTGTTCAAATGTCTGCTGCACCATTTGATACATCCTCACAACCCACAATGGCTGCAATGAATCAATTAAGCTCCGTTGGGAATAATACACTCACAACAACAACCGGGAAAAGAAATGCACGGACTAAAAAGGACCTACCACCAAATCCAAAGAAAATGTGGGAAGAAATGAATATGATACGGAAAGTTAAGGTATAGAGAAATATTGTAATAACCTATCATTGGGATTATTTGTTTTTTACGTTTCGCCCTAATTAGGCAGCGTCTCCACGGGGGTTTGGTGTCCGGGTAATTTTTAAAACTCCAACTCAGAATGGTCATTGTCACACGCATATTAGTTCTATTAGAAGTAGTTTAGTAGGTGGTTAGGTGCCGCAGTGACATTGCTTCCGCGTTTAGTCTATACTCGCTCTGCTCCCAAAGTTTTGTCTCGCGCATACTCGTCAGCCTCGCTTAAGGGTCACGTATCGTTTCCGCGCTAGTCTATGCTCGTTCAGGCCGAAAAGGTCAATGTCTCGCGCATTGATCAGCGTTCCAGCTCTTCCTTGCTCGTTCCAAAAAGTTCAATGTCTCGCGCATTCATCAGCGTTCCAGTTCTTCTATGCTCGTTCCAAAAAGTTCAATGTCTCGCGCATTCATCAGCGTTCCAGTTCTTCTATGCTCGCTCGAGTAGAAAAGGTCAATGTCTCGCGCGCAAGGGATCAGTTTCCTCAAATAGGCCAATATCTCGCGCATATGTCAGCGTCTCGAGCATTCCTCAAGGCTCACGTGTAGTACACGACTACCGCCCTCTATTATCTTTGCTCCGCTTGCAATTGGTTAATGCAAAATGGACAAAGTCCTGTAAATGCAATGTCTATACGAAAATCCCATGTTACTTTTATAGGCTTACCTAAGTACCCTGACCGTGATTCATGATGAGACTCTACTCCATTCCATGTCCCTTACCCTTGAAGGGACAAGTACTACAAATTCATCAACTACTGAAATTACAGTAGGGAAAACCTCAAAAAATACACCAGGCCCACCACCAAATTCAAGTAATACACTCACACGCCGTCCCCCATCCTCACCAACTCTCTCAACATCCTCATCCGCAAGCTCCGAGAGCTACCATCAACATAATAGACGGAAATTTGGTGCAGGTTCCCCGTCATCATATCATAAATTAATGGCACTCTCGGAACCCAAAACAAGATCACCACCAGTTAATACAAGTACGTCAGTTTTTACTCTCGTTTGAGTCTGTTCGACAGACGACTTTACATGGAACTTTTTCGAGAGAACCTTTTTTTGGGGTAACTTTTTCGGGGTTACTTTTTCGAGGGAACATTTTTCGGTGTTACTTTTTCGAGGGAACCTTTTTCGGTGTTACTTTTTCGAGGGAACCTTTTTCGGAGTAAATTTTTCGAGAGAATCTTATTCGGGGTAGCTTTTTCCACTTCTTCAAGAGACGTCTTTCGAGAGAATCTTTTGCGGGGGTTGCCTTTCGAGAGAACCTTTTTCAGGGGACGCCTTTCAAGACGAACCCTTTTCGAAGCCGTTCGATGCTAATACCTCTATCTTTTATTCATTTGAAATAGGAAAAATAAGTAATACTGGAATTGAAAGTACAACTACGGGTCATCATACCAACAGCGCCCAACAATGGACTACATCAGAATCATCCCAACAAATCCAACCTAGTTCTAATAATAGATTACTACTCTCTGTCGAGTCCTCAAGTGTCCTTCCAGCATCATCCACCTCAGCCTCAAAATAAATTTTTGACAATTTTTTTTATTAAATCTCATCGTAATTCCCCGAAACCTGTGTTTGTTATTTTGTCGATTTTTTTTTAAATTCTGTGTGTAACTTTATGTAATTTTAAAAATAAAATAAAAACAAATTCCACGTTTATGTTGCCAATTTATTTCATTCATCCTTCCATAATATAATATGTTTATGTTTGTATTATGTACGATTTAGGATTTATTGCTTCTGCTCCCCAAAGGATTCCTGAAGCTCTGGTCCCAGTTTGTGTATTGTGCACACAACTCATAGTAGCTCTTGTCCCAATCGGTGAAGTTCTGGCTACAACTCTTGAAGTTCTGGAACCAATTCGTGAAGTTCTGGAACCAATTCGTGTTGCTCTGGCCACAACTCGTGAATAGTCCGGTCTAGCTCTGGCCACAACTCGTGAATAGTCCGGTCTAGCTCTGGTCACAACTCGTGAATAGTCCGGTCTAGCTCTGGCCACAACTCGTGAATAGTCCGGTCTAGCTCTGGCCACAAATCGTGAATAGTCCGGTCTAGCTCTGGCCACAAATCGTGAATAGTCCGGTCTAGCTCTGGCCACAACTCGTGAATAGTCCGGTCTAGCTCTGGCCACAACTCGTGAAGTCCAGGATGGCAAGGTCCGTATACATACAGGCAGCAAGGTCGAGGTCGAGGATTGACAACTCTTTGCTGTGATGAGAAGGTCATGGATGCGGATATCGACTTACATGACAGGTGTAGCTCTTACCAAAAAAAGTTGAAGTTGAAGCTATCCACAAACTTGTACAGCTCTGGCCTCGGCTCGTATGTATCTCTGGTTACAAGTCGTAGCTATCTGACCACAACTCGAAGCTATATCTGGCTACAACAAGAATCTATTTCTAGCCACAAGCTCGAGGCTATTTGGGCACGACTCGTGTAGTTCTGGCCCTTATTCGTGTAGCTCTGGCCACATAACTCGTGAAGCTCTTGCCACAACTCGCGTAGCTCTGGCCCCGATTCGTGAAGCTCTTGCCACAACTCGTGTAGCTCTGGTCCCGATTCGTGAAGCTCTTGCCACAACACGTGTAGCTCTGACAACAAATCATGATGCTCTGGACAACTCCCGGTCAGGGCGAGCACTGGTCACAACTCTTATTGGGTAGCAAATCTCTCTGCCCACAACTCATCGTGTAACTCGTACACTACTCTCTAGTTAAAACTATTTCCAAATTTGAAATAAAATTTTTACCGGGAAATAAGCTGATTTTTTATACAATTTATATTCTAATATTTAGCACTCATTTTTTAAAAACTATACATGAACTGTTTTTTTTATATGACGACGATAAATTTTGACTCTTTTTTTTGTATTATTTTGGTTCTATTTTGACTCCATATTTGTGGATGATCCAAATGTCCAGCATTCACATGTTTTAACTATAAAATCATTTTCAGGGACTAACGCTGGATATCTACCACAACCCTCTGTACGACCAACATATAAATCACCATCCAACCATAAACCAAATTTCCCACTGTCAAAATAAAAATATACACACATTTTATTAAACATTCCCTATTTCCACGGTTTAAAGTGCAATCAGCGTCTCTGGTTTTGAGCACACACTCAGCGGAGAGAGCAATTGGTCAGTGTCTCCCGCATTCGTCAGCGTCTCCCGCATTGGTCAGCGTCTCGAACATTGACCAGCGTCCAGCATTGGTCAGCGTCGCGCCTTGGTCAGTGTCTCCCGCATTCGTCAGCGTCACACATTCGTCAGTTTCTCCCGCATTCGTCAGCGTCTCGCGCATTGGCCAATGCCTCCGCATTCGTCAGCGTCTCGCGCATTCGTCAGCGTCTCCCGCATTGGTCAGCGTCCAGCATTGGTCAGCGTCCAGCATTGGTCAGCGTCCAGCATTGGTCAGCGTCGCGCCTTGGTCAGTGTCTCCCGCATTCGTCAGCGTCACACATTCGTCAGCGTCTCGCGCATTGGAAAATGCCTCCGCATTCGTCAGCGTTTCGCGCATTGGCCAATGCCTCCGCATTCGTCAGCGTCTCGCGCATTGGTCAGCGTCTAGCGTATTGGCCAGTGTCTCCGCATTCGTCAGCGTCTCGCGCATTGGTCAGCGTCTAGCGCATTGGCCAGTGTCTCCGCATTCGTCAGCGTCGCACATTCCTCAGTGTCTAGCAGATTGGCCAGTGTCTCCCGAATTGATCAGATGTCCAGCTCTTCTATGCTCGTTCGGCTTAGACATGACTCATTCGCCAGCTGCATTCATCAGCGTCAGCTCGGTCAGGTCAGTGGTTAAGCGTCACCCGGAAAGTCACACGGCGCACACTATGCTCACTCTTTTACGCAAAAGTGCCTCGGGCATTCGTCAGTTTCAATACATTTGAATATTTGAACTTACTCTCCGGCCCCAATAGCAATTGACTCTAGGTTTCCTTTAATAAAATACATATTTTCTGCAGTCCATTTCCAAATTTGGAATTCGGGTCGGAGACGTACAACGAATGATTGTCCAGTACCATAGAAATGATCCGAGACACGGAATGGAGTCGAAACAAGACTACCAAATACCTATGAAATAAATTAAAAGGACATTTTATTTAATTAATTCAATATGTTGAATACCATACTACAATCCACATTCTCGAAGAAATCGACAATGTCACGAAATTCGCAATGTTAAATCCCATGCTTAAAATCTTCAAAAAATCGACAATGTCCCGAAAATCGCAATGTTAAATCCCATGCTAAAAATCGACAATGTCCCGAAATTCGCAATGTTAAATCCCATGCTAAAAATCATCGAAAAACGGCAATGTCCCAGATTTTGCAATACAAAATCACATGCTAAAAATCTTTTAAAAATCGACAATGTATCCCGAAATCTGTAACGTTATTACCCATGCTTAAAATCATCAAAAAATCGATAATATCGAAAAACTTCCCAATACAAAATCCCATACAAAAAAAATATCGAAAAAAACCGCAATGTCCGTAGCAATTCAAAAATCCCAAAATCATTAAAACTTACCCTATCATGTGAATCTTGTATAACGAGTAGTAGCGGCGTCTCATCCAGACCCTCCATTTTTCCTATAAAGTGTATTTAGGCTAAATCCATCCCTGGATGTTGAAAAGGAAAGGACCCATGGATACCCTTCAGCCCTTGCACTCAAATGCCTCGCCAGGACCCTGACATCCTCCTCAATCAATATCTCTGAGACACCAATCAATTCCGGGACATACTCTTCCCCAGACCCGTACAATGCTTTCCTCAACTCTTCCGACATTAAGACGACCTATACAAGAATTTTTATTTTTTAAATTAAACATTAAACATTTGTGCTTTTTGGAATTCTAATCATATCAGTCAGTCATATTTTTACCATGACCGTCGTGTAAACACTAGGCTATAGGCACGACCAAAGTTAGTCAACGGCAAAAGCTTTCAAGAGGTTAGGTCATACTCGGCCCGAATCTCTGGTTGCAGGGGGTGTGCACAGACACAGAGAGATGGCAACTAGAATATATTTGCAGTAATTCTGCAGTAATTCTTCGTTTTGTGTTATAGCAACAAAGGGCTTTGAGCAATCGAGCCAGTAATTCTGTGCAAATAAACAAGCCTTTTTCGTTTGTTTACGCGAGTATGAACTTAACCTCTTGATTCCCTTTTACCGTTGACGAACCAACTAACCAGTAAATGACCGGACTCTGGTGGTCTTTACAATTCACAGGTTCGCCTCGCTAGGTTTATAAACTCTAGTTAGTTTAGGTTAGGACAGCGAAATCGTTTTATTGGAAATTAATAATTCATATTTTCATTTACTATTTATAAATGAAATATTTTAATATGTGCTGGCTTTGAACGGATTTAATTTTACACACATGTAACTCTAACTAGCTGGAAACCCGTCCTACGGACGGGATGACTACTATCTCCCATTTGCGTGACTTAACCTGTCCCTTTCTTCAATCCAGTGTCCCGTGAATTCACATGTCGTTCCTCAAACTCCTGTCCCTTGACTTCACCTGTCTCTTTCCTCAGTCTTCTGTCCCTTGACTTCACTCGTCTCTTTCCTCAGTCTTCTGTCCCTTGACTTCACCCGTCTCTTTCCTCAGTCTCGTGTCCCATGACTACAAACGTCTCTCTCCTCAATCTCCTGTTCCTTGACTTCAAACGTCTCTTTCTTCATTCTCCTGTCCCTTGAGTTCACCCGTCTCATTCCTCAAACTCCTGTCCCTTGACTTTACCTGGCTCTTTCCTCAAAATCCATGACCTCACCCGACTCTTTCCTCAAACTCCTGTCCCTTGACTACAAACTTCTCTTTCCTCAATCTCCTGTCCCTTGACTTCACCCGTCCCCTACCTAAAACTCCTGTCCCTATTGACTTCAACCGTCTCTTTCTTCAGTGTTCAAAACTCATATCAGTGTAGAATACATTGGTTTCTTGAGTAGAAACGCACCCAATTCATTATTCACGGGCCAATTCATTATTCTCAGAGCCACTTCATTATTCTCAATGCCAATTCATTATTCTTAGTGACAATGCATTATTTTCAGTGACAATTCATGAATCTCAGTGTTAGTTCATGATTCTTAGCGCCAGTTCATGATTCTCAGCGCTAATTAACTATTTATCAGTGCCGAATCCAGTATTCTCAGTGCTACAATAAATACCACCCATTTTAAATCTGGAAAGGTATACACTTCTTATGCTTGATACAGTCGACCTTCCGACATTCCAGTGTAATCCGACTTTCATAAATAGCAATATGTCTGGCTTGACCCATTGGCATGCATGCAAAAACCTCATCCACTTTCAGCATCAATTTTTCAAGAAAAGTGTGTAAACAAAATGTGTATTTATCGGTTAACTTTTCAGCTTTTTCGACAGATAATGCAGATCACACAAAAGCTCTATTATTCAGAGTTTCGTAATGTCTCAACATTCCTTTGACATTAGTGTGGCGTCCTCGTACAATCACAACTTTCTAACAGAATTTCCTCAATACATATCAATTCTACCCTAGATATTTGCGCAAAAGGAACACTCGGGAAGATGAACATGTAATTCCCCCCACCCTACAAGACACACTATGGTCGTTCTCAATACGGCACGACTCCCCACAAAGCAAACTTTGGTCGTTTTCCAGACTGCACGACTCCCCACAAGGCAAACGTTGGCCATTCTTCTGTCGAGGAGGTGGCTCTGATAGCTTATAGAGAAAATAATGGCAAGTAGAGCGCTCAAATTATAGCTAAGACTCAATAGGATATTGTACACCGTTTGGCAATTTGTTCCTAAAATACCGTGCCACTTGAAAGAAAAGTGATAATGTTAGGTTCCCGTGTATCGTTGTCAACAATTATAGTCGTTAACCGAACGCAGTGATTTTTGAACTTAGTACATAAAACATATATTACTTGTCTTGATTAACGCAGAGCATATTATCGATAATTAATTGCTTGGACCAAAATACTTTTTCATTACAAATTCCTGGAATCTGAATAAATAATTACAGAACACCATCGATAACAAAAAACTGCTGAAAAACGCATTAAATATCTACCTTAATTTAAAATTTCAGCTGTTAAATAGTGCAAAATACTGAATATAAACGCTACATTCCGTAAATCTGTAGATCAAAATGGAGGATTGTGTTTGTTTGTAGAAAAATATATTGCCCTGTATTAATTTATTTATCACTGTCGAGTTTTATGAGCTATTATTTAACTTTAATAATTGAGCTTTAATAATTTGATTATGTAATTTTTTCAAAGACAAAACACTGTTTCGGAGATTTCCGAGAAAACTTTTATGTTAAACCAACCAAGGATAAATACATTTGATGTTTTATTAAATTACGGTTTTTGTTTTGCTTCATGTAAATATTATTCCATATTACTAAACGATTACTGTATTAATGAAGCAATGCGTGTTTTGCTAAGACCACAAACTGAGCAAATACTAAATATTCAATTTGTCAATTTTAATCTCATAAAAGAGTTGAAGGTCCAGCATGTGCTTGCTGTTGTTTGCTGTCAAAACTCTTTTTACTCAGCTTCCGGTTTACGATGGTAGAAATACCTTTGACGCCGAGCAGCGACTTGCTCTATATTCAATTAAAAATACAATTACTTGGTAGATTTACCAAACTATATCCCCTATCGATGCATCTCTGTAAACACCACAGGGATATTGAAGATATTTACTAATGCTCGTCCGAAGCCCTCTAAATCCCTAATTTGAAGATAAGTCTAGGATAAGACACAAAAATTACCTGTTTATGCTTTCCTCCATTTTGGTGACGTAGCAAAGAATCAGGCCGTGAATAAAGGACCGGAGGATGACATTCGTAACACAAATGAGACAAGTGAGTCTTATTGTGATTCCATAAACTTTTGCGTGACGTGTAATTTTGGCCTAAAAAAGAAAAAAAGCATTTTAAAAACAATTATTGTCTACTTGACGCAAATTCTAACGTTTATAGCTGACCAAGTTTTTTGCAAGTTGGTTCCGTGCAGATGAACTCGCATCTCTTCTTCTTTGGATTATTGTTTTTCTGCTCTAGCATTGTTTTTTGTAAGGGCATAGTTTGGTTTTTTCCAGTTGACGTGGTGATTGCACGCGAAACACGAGTGTCCTCAAGTTCCCTGAGTATCAGCTGTGGCGAATGCTGTGAACCATTATTACTTCTGGCTCTCAAAAGCTTGCGTTGTTTAAGCTGGAGTTTCTTAAGGTATTTTTGCAGTCGTGCACAAACATTGGCTTTGCACGTAGATATAATCTTACGGCGTGTGACAAGAATTTGTTTGATGACTACGTGCTACAAAAAATACAACATGAATTCTTTAAGCAAATGCGCATCCACCTAGTATTTCAACTTCAAAGCAATAAATCGATAAATACTCACGGTTTTTGAACGTTCCTTTCGGAGCAGTGCAGCAAAATACGGGTTTATATAAAAACCTAAAGTGTGAAAGACATACGGTTGAGTTCCACACAACTGAAACTCATTAACAAGAATGGAGTAAGAGCGAAAATTTGCTTAACGTAACCTGCTTTCAACGGGAAGTTGCCGGACGTCCAATCCAAGCAAACGCTAGCCTCTAGGCTCAGCGCTTTAGATAAGATGCGATTAGATGCAGTTGTAGAATTTTTTAACCGTGGAGATATTGAGGGATTCGAAGGGCCACCATTGCAGTCTCCTGTCACCCACAAACAACATCAGGATTAGGAAAACTGTAGTAAAAGAGCACGACTTGGCGCCAAAGGATATTTTGAATTTTGAACATAATAGACCGCATCCAAAATATTAGATTACTTGTTATACCTACCTCTTTGGCATTTAAGACTGGTCAATGCGGTGTCCAATGCATCCTCGCCTAATGACGGTTGCGGCTCGGCGGAAGGCAAATCCAACGCTGTGAGCTCATCGTACCGATTCTTCGAGGGAGATGCACTATCATCAATTATGCAGCTTGCGTTGACCTCAGAGGCATATGCCTCTTGGTCGCTTTGAATTTGGTTGGAGAGATTAATATAATCATTGAAATTAATCGGCGTTTGAATGTCAGAATGACTGTCCTGTGTAATTTGGGCTTTCAATTGTTGCAATTGAGCAAACCACTGAGTTTGCTGCTTCTGAACTTGTCGTATAGCAGACCATTGAGCTTGCTGTGCTGAAATCTGAAGAGCCTGATATTCAGTTTGTTGTGCATGAAGATCACTAATTCGTTGAGCTTGTGTTGTCACATTAATCTGTATTGGTTAAACAAATGTTACAGACAATTAATTTCAACCGATTACTGGATTACAATAAAGTATATAAAAAACCTCAAGCGGAACAAAGTTATTTAGAATCATGAAACACAAATCAGGCAAAAGCTTATCTTTATCGAAGCCGATTATTGAAAGTGGTGTGTGTGGCTGATTACCTGCGTATTGTATAATTGGTGTCCATAGCAGCATTCAGAGGCATTTGTACAATTAGTTTCATTGGATTGTTCTCCAGAATTTGCAATACAGTCACTGGTAAAGCATGGTTGTAGAGGACATCTAAGAGAATCACCATCACCCCGAGAAATATTGCATAGATGGTCGTGGTAACTTGCCATAGGCGACTGAACACTGGGTTTGGTATTATCCATGCTCTCTCCCCCCTCCAGGTTGTGCTTTTCGAGGAGACAACTCGACGAGACGACTGGAGTAACTGATGCCTATTTAACAAAACAGTGGATTAGTTTTGGAGCCATGACCAGCGGCTAGATTTTGTTTGATATAGTGCTAAAAGCTTCAATAATTCGATAGTTCTGCATATGCATCAATATGTTGAGTAAAAGCATATTTGAATACAATGCCTTCTAATGAATTATACACGTGAGTTTATAGTAATCTCATTACATCATAACTGATCCACACAGTATTTTTTACAAGCATGGCATAGGGCGAGTTTAGTGTAATCAATCGGAAGACTGTTCAAACGCGGACAAAGTTACAGGGAATGTACGTATAGCTACACTTCGCTTCGGTGGACCCAGTCGATTTACCCAATCAATACTATACTTGACTAGGTAATCGGGTCAAACGAAGCCGTTATATCACGGCTATTATCATCAAGACTAGATTTTTATTGTGTAAAATAGTGGTGAAAGGGACTCAATGGGCGCGGCGTGGAGTGCTACAGCGGAAACACTTCTTACTTACGGAAAGATATTCAGGGTTTTGAAGCTTCCATTCATCGATTGACTCTAAAATCCAGCTGTTTTTGAGGATAGGTTTGAGAGATTGTCCGTGCCTAGTTAATTTTAATGGTGTAAAATTATTCTCCTGCATATTGAACTGAAGTCACGCTACATTGTTTTTTTAATATGTTATCTCGTACTGTTGTGATCTTGTAAATCACTTTATTTAACTCTGATTAATAATTTAAACTTACTGAAGAAGTCTTGCGCTCCCCATGTTTGGCATGCGTTTTCGAGTTACCCGACAATAACAATCTTCGTGATCAAATACTGGTTGAACCCATTGGACTGGGATGAAATTTAGTGCTTCCTAATTTGATAATAAAACACTACTAACTATCCAATACTACTTACAGATATTAACTGGGGTCTTATAAGGTATATATAAAACATAAACTTATACTTGCCTTTACAGTAAGCTCTAAATTGAAAACTGTGTGAATCGCACCCGGAAAAGTGGCCACTGTGAACCACATGTTAATAATTTTAATAGTAACGCGGATTTACGTTATATGAGTGACCATTATGAACCACATAATTCCATGTTAATAATTAACACGGATCAAAGCAATTGAATTAAAGATTCCCCTAGTAAATAATACGTACCGATATCCCCGGGCTTCTGTAGGAACTAAATAGAAAACGGACGATCATTATTGAACACCTTGAAATCTTTTGTATGACACGGAAAATGATTATACGTTACCATGTAGTGCCGCACGCCCCACTCCTTCAGTTTTGTTGGTAGGATCAAATAAATTTTGCTGGCAAGCAAAGCGTGACAGTCTTCACCGAAATGCAAATTAAGCATGTTGATAAGCTTTTCGTTATCTTCGAAATGAATAACCAGCCTGCAAGATATAAAAATCATAATGTTAAAAAATGCTAAATTTTGATCTTTCTAATCTCGAACCGTAGCCCCTCAATGTCTCAATAACTTGTCTACCGTTTTTTGTATAAGAGTGTAAAAACAGCTACACAAAACTGTACTTTGTATCAACATTAATCTACTAGGAAAATGGTGCATTTTTGCACGTCAAACTGTTCCTCAGTTTCAATTGCTGAAATCATCCAACACTAAGGGTAAAAAGTGTCCAACATTCCGTCATAAAAAAGCTTACCATATAGCGAGGCCTGCCAGCATCTTATTAATGCTCCCCATGCTGGAAATAATAATAAACATTTGTTACAGTATGCCCTTTACCAGCGAGATCCAGGGTTTTTATCAGAAGACGCTCTTTGTGCTTTTGTTAGGACCTTGGACGCGGGATTTTTGACATCACTTGAGAATATAGGTCTCACATTTTCCTCACACAATAAACATCGAAATTCATTGTAGAAATGCTATTAGTATAAAAGATCACAACCCTAACTGATAAATTGAATGAAATTCCTAATTTGTAATCATTTGAACATTATTAAAATTCTTTACTATTCGGTGGGTCAGAATCACTCAGGATAACGCCTGATACCCCAGTCTAGTCTCAAAAAGCGCCTACGATCACTATAATAACTTGTGACAAAATGTTTACTACGTCAAAGATTTATGATATTTGCAATTCAAGCTAAACAAGTAAAAAAAATCAAATGCAAGTTATGACAATGCTTTACTGACTGATTGTCTTCATAGTGCGACGGCGATGAACTTCCTGCTGCACCAATCAGGTAGAATGCTGACTGTATTCCGGAAAGCGCTAAATTGTGTTTTTCACATAGTATTCTCAAAGGATTGTTAAAATCCTTTAATTGGATACGGTTGTCCACAATGTCACCCTCTAAATCCAGTTTATATGCAGCTTTTCCTTTCTTATCCAACCAAAGACGAGAAAGTTCTTTGCCAGACGTTGGAATCATCATTTTCTCAGTATCACTGAAAATAAATATCAGAAGCGTGTAATGAAGAAAGTATTTAGTCAGTTGGCTTCCAAATTAATATGCAAAACATAGAAGAGCAATTGTCAACTAAATAAAACAAGGATAGAAGTAGTTCGCTTACATTAACTTCACAAATTCACTGTAACTTTTTGTCATTTCACGTGTTATGGATTTTATTAGTATAACCCCGTCTTTTTTTTTAAATGTCATTTCTTCCCATCCATTTATTTCAAAACAATCAAGTGATTGCTTTAACTCGTAATTCTGATCCGATGTTATATGTAGAACTCTGCATTCCCAAGATCGAGAGTTTAGACGCTTCTGATTCTCCATCTCTGCGTGAATAATCTTCATAAGGTCTGAATCCGGACCGATGTCAGCAGTAACGGTATTCATAACTTCAGATGAATCCATTGTACACGACTCTGTGTATGTATTTTAAAAGAAAACTAGCAATAAAATACTCTTTCATACAAGTTCTTTGGGAGCAGGTTGTGCATGGGGCATATTGTTGCGAAATTTTTTTTCTTGCTACCAGAATAATAGTGTGTGAGAAATTGGATCTACCCACATTTGGAACTCAGTCGGGAACTACTATGATCTTCCCAATGTGAACAATTGTGATGAAGAATTAAAAGTAGTGAGCACTTTGCATTATTTATAGCAAAAATAACTAGAGTAGTACTTAACGCATGTTGCAAAAGTTGGCTACCCCCGGCCTGGTTTCACCATGGTGACTGTATAAACTTAGAGGTAATATGTAAATATACAGGGTACAGGGTGTATCGGTTTCCACTCTTGGTAACTTTAAATTATTTTAACATTTGCAACAAACTCAAGGCTGCCTAACCCAGAGAGTGTTTAAACTCCCGCACCTAAACCTATAATGTTATTAGCATAGTGATTATTACTTCAAGAGCAGCTCCCGTCAGTTTGAACGTAGAATAAAGTGCAATAGTGCATTTTAAAGATTGCAAAAAACTGCGTTGCACAAAATACCTTACTCCCAGCAAAATTCTAATCCTTCAGGGATATAATCGTAATTTCCGTAAATTTTGAAATTGTTTTGCCAAATATGATTATGAAGGAGCCCACCCATAAAAATGCCGTATAGAATGATCAATGCACTTTATTCTACCTTCAAACTGACGGGAGCTTCTCTTGAAGTACTGTTCGCAATGCTATTAGCATTATAGGTTCAGGTGGGTGAGTTCAAACACTCTCTCTCGGTTAGGCCGCCTTGAATAAGGTGGATCAGGCTGTCGCTCAACGTCCAGATCACCAGTTTAAGGTAGGCTTCTTTTGAGTTGTTTCAACAATGAAAGTTGAGTCGGCCAGGTGCCAAAATAGGAAGAAAAGCCAGAGCACGGAAAAACTAGATTATTAGGATTAATCCACAGAGTGCAATTTATAAATATATGTTAATTTTAGGTTAGATTTAAATTGTGGGTAGAAATTGGGCACACAGTGGGGAATGAGTATATTATTTTATCTGAAACACATTGTGAGAAACGAATTGGTCTATCAACCAAGGTAGCTATGTGGGGAGGAAGTGGGTCTTCCAACGTTGGGCACAGTGGGGAACTATTGGGTATCTCCACAATGACGTTTAGTAAGAGGCGAGTGGGTAATCCCAAAAGTGAAAAGGGTAAAAAAAAACAAGAGTACTACGACTACGACTACAATGAATAATCAAGACTAGCGATTATTTTTGAAATAATTTATAGTACAAATATCTACAGTATTACTTACCTTAGTCCAGCAAATTGTGATCAAGGCCCAGAGCACCTGTTTAAGGTAGGCTTTGCTTTGAAATGTTTCAACAATTAAAGTAGAATTGGTAGCGGCGCCAGAATAGGAAGAGAAGCCAGAGGCCAGAAACGCTGGATGCGCATGTAGATAATTCTACAGAAGGCGATGATGGGGCTATCTGCATCAGAAATATTAACGTTGGGTCAGATGTTAAAGTGAAAATGTTCATACTGAAGGAACAACCAGTATTGTTGTACATTGCAACAGTTGCCTACTGCTAATTATTGCAATGGGTCATGTTTAAATTGATAATTATTTCATAAGATAATAATTCCTAAAACTATATATCAATAGACCACTTACTTACATATTATTGGGGTGTTGACCTGGTTTTTGGTGTTCGGTTTTGCTAATAGCATTTCTATCTACACGGCAGGCATTGAGATTTTATTGAAGTTATTGAACTATTGAAGTTAGCGACTACGTGAAACTTTCAAAATTATTTTTTTCGAAAACTGAAATCGTGGATCGGTGCCTTATAAAACAATTTTAAATAATATGAGTTCTTTAACACAACTGGGAGAACTTTTTTCGTTAATACGCAAATTGGCTATTCCATGGCGCTGCAGGATATAAATTCATAACCATGATACCGGGAAATATCGTGCTCTTGGCTTGTAAACTTGTCATTGAATGGCAAACAAATAGGTATTTAGCAAAATTTCCTAAGCACGGTAAGCTTACCTACCAGGGTTTAGTTGAATGGTCACTATGGCTGACAGTTACCCCAAACGTTATATTGACAGGTGTTGCACGGCAATGTCGCGAAGGGCAATCCACGTGAGAAGGAATATACAACCGCGTTGACCTAGAGTACTGGCAAGAAAAATTATAAGTTATGTGGTATTAATATCCTGTATTTCCACAACCTGCAACACCGATGCACAAAGTCATGTCCTTACGAAATCACCGGCTTCACACAAACAGGAACGACACGGATGATGTGAGCATGATCATGGAAATAGGCAAGATTTAAACTTTGAAATATTAGCGCGCCTAATTTTGTCAGGAGACGACAAATGAGAAAGGAAAACACTTTTTACTTACAAAAAACAGTACACCTGGTAAAACCAGCAGCGGCAGTCAGAAGTTTGACCAAAACATCAGTCTGTTCAGTAGCTGTTGTAAATGATAACTGAATCAACACGTAGCATGCGTCTGCTATTATGGTTCTCCATGCTCTGCTTGGAATAACAGATTCACAAAATTGCTTTCCAAAAACTTGTTTCGGGTGAGTCACCACTCTCTGTCTCTCTAGTCTGCTGCTCCGACGATGAGCCGAAGCTAACTTGCCCTCTTTGTGGTACTGACAATGTGTGCTACATACTGTGCTCTGACTATGAGCGTAGTTATGTTGTGTTGCAGTACGACAAGCATTACACAGAGATGAAGTATGTTTTGCAATCGTCGTCGCGGCATTCGGAACTTACTCTTAGGATACATTCGGATTTTGAAGCGTACTGCCTGCCGATTTAATGTTAGCAGTCGCTCGGTTAATTAAACAAGTATCAATTAACCCAGGCCGGCCAGATATCGATGTAGGATCCCCTGCACCGAGTAGATAAGCAGCTTGTGCTGAACATTCAACCAATCCACAAACAGCCTACGCAGCTAAATTAACTGAAACACCAAATTCATCCCATTTCCCTTATTTAGCATAATTTGCAATTCCAGTCATACTATCACCAAGTAATTTTGATTTTTCAACTACAATTTGTTGACAGTCGACATATGAGGAATTATTCAGGCAGCACATTAATTAATTTCAAATGTATGATTTATTTATTATTATAACCAATTTCAATACGTACAAACACCAAAACACTACAACTTGTTACTTCTAAAGAAATAAATCAATATATTCCAAATTTTAAAAAAACATTGCGGAATGCGAGACTTGAATATAAAATAATCAATTTTTTGTGTTGAGAAAGCTTTTTTCGATTTGAATTTCTCTCTCCAAAGCATCCAGCTGTCTTTTTTCGTTGGTAAAATCCAGTTCTAGTTTTTTAACCAAACCTTGAAGGAAATCATTTTTTTTCTTGTTGACTTCTGCTTTGTTCATCAACTCAAGCCTGAAAGTGGAGTTTAGGAAAGAAAATATTAAAATTTATTAGCCCAATATTACAGTAACAGTACAAATATCAAGAAAATGAGTAACTTTAAGACTTCTTTTTTAAACATTATTTCGAAACCATTTGAAACTCGTTTAATTTACACATATTTTACTCACTTCCTTGCTTCTAATTCGTCAACCTTGATTTTTAGAGCATTTAAATTCTGAAGAAAGCGAGCGTAGTCCGAATCTAGGAGAATAAGACAAAAATGTTAACAAAAGAGTGCGATAGCGTAAGCGATTCCAGATAATACAGTATAGCTACAACTAAATTGATAACTAGTTATTCAATCCAGATTACTACAAAAATTCCTTCACAAGGCATTAGGAAGGAACTTGTTCGTAATTAAAAATTAATATAAACCCAGTGCACCGCTGAAGCTTAGGCCGTGGGTTTAAATTTATTGATTATAATAATTTATAAGGTTGTTCTGGCCCATTGATAATTTATTTTAGTTACATTAGCCCAAATAATTAATGTTAAAGTCTTCCAAGAATATAAGGACGGTTTAGGTAGCTCATTATTCAGCCATAACTGAAAAACAAGATTTGTATTCAAGTTTTGAAAAATAATATTTAGGCAGCCATTTGTCTACCCATTTTCCAAAAATGGTATTTCATTTGGCCTTTGTAGACGAACAGAAACTAACCTATGTAAGCAGTACAAAAACTGTTAGTATGAATGGTTTGATCCACTATGAACATGAACTGTAACTACAATGAATTGTTTCTACTAGGAATTGTCGCGCCTTCGAGTTTGACACTTCGACTGAACTAATACCTCATCTTACTGTGAATCTGGTTAAATTACCTTCAGTTGGCGGACTGTCCGAACCATCGAGTTTTCGCTTTTTGTTTTGAGTATCTCCCATTCTACCGAATATACCAGTATCAATACTGCAATCAAAATAAGAAATTACATTAGGTAAATAACTTACCTGAAGTCTGAGCCTGCCTGCGTGCCAGAGGTCCGCTGCAGGGTGTAACACTTAAAAGTTTGAATTTGAGTGTGAGTTTTCGGCTTTAGTGTCTTAGTTTAAAATCTACCTTTCAAGTTTAACACCCTGTAGGCTATTGGGTAATTCTTGGAATTTAAACTCTTTGATTTTTTAAAGTAAACGAAAACAGTAAACCACTATCTACACGCAAGAACGCGACGGGCCGTGGTTGCCATGATCACGCAAGGTTATTAGACAAATATGATTAACCAGTTACAGTGGCTTGACAATGACGTAATTGATAATGGTTATTTCTCACCCGGATAAATTTTTATTATCCACCAAAGCACAGTTAAAGCTTTGATTTCAGCTAAATTTTGTGATATCCTCGTGTAGGTTTAGTGTAGAGCGTAGGACTTAAAGTTTAAGTACCTGATTATTACAAGCCTACTACGGTGGTTACCGTGGGCGTGAGGTACAAAGTAGAAATAGCCAGAGGCCGCCGGGTGAATCAGAGTAACGCTAATAAAGCGAATAATCTTCAAAACTGGAGATGTAGAAGATATTAATTTCTAAGGACTATAAAACCAGGGATGGATCCTACTAGAAAATGAAAGAGAAAAAAAACAGAGGTTGTTGGTTGTTGCGATCTTTAAAACTGAAAAACCCGTTTCAAATTATGTGACAAGTAGAGGCACGAGGAGTACGCTATTTACAAGCTGTCTTGCAACACCTCCTTTAGTCGAGCTTCTGCTTGTTCTCTCAATCCCACAGTCTATTTACCAATGTGAGCCTTGTGGGGAGTCGCGCCGTGCGAAGTGAGAACAATGTGTGTCTTGTGGGGAGTTGCGCCGTGCGGAGAAAGACGAATGTGTGTATTGTGGGGAGTAGGGCCGTGCGGAGAGAAACCAATGTGTGCCTTGTGGGAAGTCGTTCCGTGTGGAGAATTTTGCAACAATGATGCGCATTCTATTAGTGCTGCGACCTAAAATTAGTTATCATCGCACTAGATTTTTTAGGAAAATTTTTGCACCGAATTTTACTGTCCGCCGAACGTTGACGGATATGTACAAGGACAGATGACTAATCAGTAAATATTCAGCACCAGGTGCTTTCTTCCCGTACAAGGATGTATTCACAGGTCGGCCCCGTTGGGTTTATAAATTCTGGTAAGGTTAGGCTTCTCAGAAGCCCTTCGGGCTTCATCGAAGACCTAACCTAACTAGAATTAATAAACTTGCGGGCGATTCGGAAAACCTAACCTAACCTCGTATTAGGACAAAACCCCTTTATTTTCTGCAGGCAAAAGTACCGTAAAGTAGCATTTGGTGCTGAATATTTACTGGTGTGTAGACGGACTAACCATTAAATGACCGGACTCTTGAAAAAGGGATCTTTCCTTTTCAACTAGCCTTTAAATCTGTCTCAATGATAATCCATCCAGCACTTGCATGACTACCCTTACGTGTAGGTTTGGTCAAGTTTATTCTGCGTGCCCTTCGGGCACTTGAATAAACGGAGAATAGAAATGTTTGAGTTACTTCCATCTAGCTTCCCCTAAGCCATTCCTCGTAGCTAAATACCACTTAGATTTTTTAAATATCAACTGAATCCAATTCTCAGCATTTTTTTAATTTTGAAAGTGTTACCAGCTCACTGGACTGAAATGTCGAATTTCATATTTAGCAGAAAACTTAACAATTTATAATACACCAAAAATATTTCGTAAATAGGATTTATGGTCGTGTAAATAACACTAATGTACGATGCGTCCGTGAGATTTATAAAATACTTACCATTTTGACTAGACTTTTAGTCGTAATTTCCCGTGTAAATAAATCAATTTGCACACTCATGTTAGGCTTTAAAATACAACCTTAAAGTAACAACAATAGTGCACAACTTTGACGTCGTACCACTGTAAAATATGTTTCATTTAAATCCGGTAAGGACGAAAAATATGCCTTTTGCGTTAGCAAGTAACAAGTATATCAAATTCAGAGGAGCCCGCCTTGCAAATGAGGAATCAGATGTCATGTCTTTGTCCGTGTTTTCGTGGAAGAATGTTTTGCTTAATTTTCGGAATTCCGCTTCGGAATAAAGTTCGTCTTTTCACGGATAAGTGTGAACGCTCAGGCTAAATTATATATTCATAATAGTTCTAATTTTTCTGTTTATATGCTCTTTGATTCAACGGTAGTGAAAAGAAGGCTTCAACTCCACGCATCTTTCAAAGTCGCGATTCGGGTGCTGTACGCGAGTAGGACAATCATTGATGACCTCAGCATCTGAAATCTCGTAAAATCGGCCCCTGGCTATTAAAAAAAACTAAAGAAGCCATTGTGTGGTCAATCCCGAGTTATCTTTGCATCACGACTTGGAGGAGTAAGTAAGATTCCTAATCCACCACACATCATTCCTCTTCCATATATAAAATTTTTAAAATTGAAACATGATACGGGATGCCCATTTCTCCTTGCTACTACACTTTTACGGATAGTTGTGAATGATTGAATTATAAATTGAATTATAGCTGAATTATAGCTATTGTTTGGTACAACCCCAGATATCTTTGTATCTCCATCTGGAGAAGTAAGCAACATTCGTATTTTCTAACGTATCATTTCTGTCACTATTGAAAAATTGAGAAATTAAACGGGATGCTCGTTTGTTCCTATGACCAAGCGTAGAGTACACCTACGACGAAACAAAGTTAGTGCACAGTTGAAGTGGCCTTTCCGCTATTGATATGACATACTTCTTGTTCAACGACAATGTACTACCTGCGAGACGACTTAAAGCTCGTTAGTACTTCGTTAATGTCACAGAACAATTCTTATTAAACTAATGATTGGTTAAGTAAAAAACTCCATATTAAATATCATCTTTCTGCCTTCGTTGCTGGCTGTATTACCTATACCTTTGAATAGCAATAATTTTTCATTGTTGCTGAATTATTTTAGTGTTTGAAAGGTATACATATAGATTGGCAGAAATATATGGAAATATTTTTAAAGTTTAAATGTTGATACAGATTCAGTAAAATGCATGGGCAAAATTCAACTAAATTTTAGATTTTCGTTTGCTTTCAGTTAATGAATTGAGTCAAAATGATGCATTACAGTGATGAAAGTGATGACAACGATGACGCACCATCATGTAAACGAAACGAGACGGGTAAGCCTAGTTTAGGTACAAGGGCAGCATTGAGGTAACGATTTAATCCCAAAAATTGGAATTAACCTAAAAAGTCAATCCAAACTGCATTCACGGTTAAGTTTACGCCGGTAAAGCCGGATTACGTATTCCGAAACTAAAACCTGCTCATGAGGAGGTTAAAGCTCGGTTTTAGCGGATTAAGCACAGGTGTTGCTAACTCAACAAAAATACTTAAGATATTGCATGTCATTCTATATGCTGCTGCTAACACCTGCTATTCTCGTGTCCTCCAAATCCGACGACGGCTTGAAATTGACACACCGGTTAACGTTTGACCCATCTTGAGAGCCTATGAATGACCTCGGACGTCTGACACCGCTGATTCCTGCACTCTGACTTTTGACATGACCAATACGTGATCTGAATTCTGACATAGCCAGTACCTGACCTCTTCTGACCCATACTATACAGTATATTGGAACTGTCATTTCTGACTCGTCTCGTATACACTTTGGTATTTGTAAAGCGTTAGGAATAGGACAGTTCTGGAATGAGGTAAATGGTGGAGATTGACCTCACTGTATTTCGGATCAGTTTTCATGGGCTCTAGTAACCCCTCCTTAAACATACATAAATACATGAGGTCAATGAAATTGTGAGGTTTCTTTGACTCAGCCGAGGCTATATCAATTGGGATGGGAACTTTACCGTGTATTCAGGAATTAGGACATTATGCAGTTCGGCTTTAGAGGAATTTTCGCTTGTGGATTAAACCGCTTTTCAGCCGCCAATCTCTTACCAATGAGGCAGTGGCAGCCACAGAAATATTTCATCTGGGGGACTTTCACACCCTCACCTGGCTATATATTACATAATAAATGGACCTGGATCAGAGAGATGTGACCTAGAGCTAAGTTATACTCTGTAGCATCACCTCACATTACTGCTAATGGTTCTCATTCCGCATTTGCGTTTATCTCGGGAAAACCTTTATCTCTAAATTCCAATAATTGCATAATTGGATAATCAGATTAAGCGTCTCCGAAACTCTCACCCCCACCACACCTTCGTAATGTAAACTAATGGAAGGGAAGGGTTTACACTAATTAACTCCACTCGCTGAGTTTTCAACGTATAGCAACTTGGTGTTTGGTGTTCTGAAATTAGAAACGCATTTCCTAAATTTGCTAGTACCTACCGTTTTTTTTAATTTTAGGGCTGTATATTTTTTAAATATATTTGAAATTTCGGCCAAATGTAACTGCATTTAAATACTAGATAAATTAGTTCACATTACCAGGGCAGGGTGGGGGGATACTTTTGGAGTGATTAGCCGCATGCTATATATACATGGACTTTCGTAGCTTAGACGAGGAATTTACGTCATCCTCCGCACACTACATCGGCAGCAATATCTGACCAATGCCGAATGGATATTTCGAGTCAAACCACTACTCCTATAGGTACATGAAGTCAAAAATGAAACTTTTACAACTTCAGATCACAGGCCAGGACGCGTTTCTCCGTTTCTTGACAAATTAAAAATTATTTAGCTTTTGATTAGTCGCAAGAAAACCGTGTCAGGTTATTCGAAAACTATTATTGATCTATTATTGTTTATTGTATTGATCATCTTCGAGTTTTCCGAGCTTTTCTGCTGCAAGAATCAGCAGAACTATTTGTACTTTTAACATAAACAGACAGTACAACATTTAAATTACATATTCAATTATAGAATATTTAGTTTAGTGTCTTAACGCTGCATATAATCTGAAATAAAGACCAAACAAGTAAATTGGAAGGGGTTAATGCAGTGCGCAGGGTGACATCTATTGTCCAAGCTGAAGTGATAAAAATGATTCTTCATCGGAAAACTAATTTAAACTTTTGTATTCTAGATATTACAATGGCTGATATTAATTCAGGGATGTATATTGCTTCTGCTCCTGCTGAACTCCTAAACGCTCCTCCTGGAAACGACCTAAATGAGTTTGTGCATAGCTTTCTCAATATCTATTACTAGTACAGTTGTATTTAGCGATTTCCAACATCTATTCTTGCCACTTCTATGTGTTTTGTTTCAAATGGACTTTACAGAGTTACAATTGAGCGGCGACTAGATGGTATACTGGCTCTTGGAACTAAACTGGATTTTATAGCTATCAAAAAACCACTTAAATTTACCCGTGAATTGGTGATATGTTCTAGAAGTTTTCGTCAATTTAAGGGGATCACAGAGTTGTCTATGTTTCCAGACATATTGGAAATATCGCTTGGATACACGAATAGCTTTGAATTGTCTCTGTTGCTATGCTCCACAACGGATAGATGTAAGTTCATTAGAATATTCTTAAGTGTTTACTGTATTTCAATCCAAGCGATCTTATTTTGAAAAGGGAAAAGTTACACTTATTGCCTCACTTCATAACTGGACAAACAATGTGAACGGCAAAACAAAAACAGTAAGCAATTGTCAATTGAAATGCAGTTATAACGAAATAGAACACGATGGGATTTCACAATTAAACAATACATTATGACATCGCAGAAAAACTGCAGAGGTAAAGAAACTATAGTTGTAGTTCCAAACTCAAACGTCTCAGTTTAAGATAAACTATTATCTTAAAAATATTTTATTAGAATTTAGAATTTTGGCATATGACCAGTAAATAAAAGAGCCGTTGAGCATGTGCAACTATTTGGTGGCACGCGCTGGACATATGCCAAGTTTGGTACAAACGTACTAACGAGTATTAAGTCACTTAATTGTCTAATCTTGAGATGGGACTGACGTTAAATTGTTCCCTCAATCATAGAGATTAGTCTGACGTTCTCAGTCATTTGACGTAAAAATCCAGTTGGTGCTAAATTACCCTCCGCAGATGAACGTAATTATTAGAAGACCCAAGTCTTTGGTGTACTATCTGTAGGTCCCCAGAAGAATGTCACGACGTTTCTTCGTTCACGAGCTTTAAGAGTGTTATATACAAATTTCGGCGAGACAGGGTGTCCCACGGTTAAGTCTGATCCACAGGCCTTGGAGGGGCGAATTGCAGCACGCTGGAGCGCGCACGAACGAGTTTTAACAGATTTGAACCTGCACCAGTCATTCAGCAATTGATAGGGAGCGAATACAGGCGAGAAAAATAGATAATTTTAAAAAATATTCAGAGGTCTGTGATTCACGCAGAGACTCCGGGTTTCGTATTCTGCTTTCATAAACGCTTGACTTAGATTTAATTGGAAGTATTTTTTTTTAATTTTTTAACCGCATGGTTTATTAAAAAAAATTCAAAGTTGAACGTAATTATGGTAATGTTTGATTTTTTATAATAAATCATGGGGACTCAAAATCTAAAATGTATTTCACATTAAATCTAACTCAAGCGTTACTGAAACAAGACAACGATACCAGGAGTCTCTACATTAATCACAGACCGCTGAATCCTTTTTTGAAATTAACCATTCTTTATTTGAATTTATGGTTATATGTTAATTTTGTAACACTCAACTATAAATAAATCGCGAATTTTGTGATGAAAAACTACTATTCGAAAAAAAACTTTAGGTCTAACTGCCAAATCAAATTCAATTGTGCGATTTTCGGCTTGATCATCATTCAAGGTTAAGAAGTTGGGCTATGAAAGCCTACACACACACTGCAACGCAAGTTACTAATTGCTTACACAATTTTTTAGGCTCGAAGTACAATGAGATTCTATCTCAAGTCTATAATGTGTTACATGAGGCCTGCCTTCAATGCCCTGAAGATTTCAAAGTGAAGCGATTGTTTGTTGAAACTGGACGTGATATTCTTGAAGTTCATCCTACGAACTGGAGCATATTTTCCGAACTCGTTTTTGAAAAGCTGACGGATGCTTTTATGAACTCAGATACATTTAATATTGAAATGAAAAACCCAATGATTCTGGAAGGCCAAGACGGCGTAAATGGATTCAAGTGTTACTTTTCTGTTCGACGAATGGGACAAGACTTAAAATTGGAAGACGAAATGCCATATCTAAGTTGGGACAATATTGCAAAGATTTACTCAGAACTGAATCATCGTTCCCCTGCATTGTTAAGTATAGCAGTTCATATTGCAATAGACATTTTGTTTGAGGAAGAATGTTTTCCAATGTGGGACATTTCAGGGATTAAGAAAATTCTGGAAAGACCACGAAAAGTTTTTAATCCATTCTTCATACCCGGAATTGGAAACATTATTTATGATTTCACATTTCTAGAAAACATAACCCCAATTAAATTCATCCAGTTCTATACACGACTAGGACACCAGGTGCACCGAAATGACAACAGGTGCTTTAAAGAAGTTTTTGCTGTCAGTAACATTGCAGGGGCGCTCGGACTACTGCTTGTAAAAAAGAAAGCAATTGTGGAATGCGAAAGGTATGAACGGTGTTTGTCAAGACTTTTAAAAAGCTACAAGGTAGTTGACCACATAATTCAACAAATCAAGCTGCCCACTGCTGCAAGATGTGAAGTGGTTACGGAACATCGGTGCCTATTTAGTATGGATGGAGAAATGAAACAAAAAAACTCAACTATTTCGTCAATATTAAATCAAGCATACTGTTCCACTAACGTTTACACTAACCTAAAGGGACTGATACACCCAAAATACCTCATCAAGCTACCAATCGATGCATTGACAAAATGGCTTGAGCAAACTCTCATTCCATGTAGAAATGTTTTGCAAAACTCCACAACAACAGCGTTAGAAATGATTCAGCGCAAATTGGCCATTGAAAAGGAAAAAGATGGCGCCGAGAAGAATAGAAAATCCAAGGTGATCGCATGTGATACATATCCAGTACTGCAAGTTACACCAATAAGTTTTAGTTCAAATCAGTTCCTAAACATACTAGTTGCAGAAGCAATAATAACAATGTTTATACGTGGTGAACTTTCTACTAAGTGGCCTATTTATATTTCCCGAACTCTGGGTTTGTCTTCAGTTCAATGGAAGAAGCGAGGTGAAGAATGTCCAATAAGTCTGATTAAATTTGAACACGACAAAATTGAGTGTGATAACTTGGGGTGCATTAACATCTCATCCCATCTGCCAAAATGGATTGGATTGTCTGACCGAGACACATATGCCAGTCTATTGACGAATTTTAAGAATCTTAAGAAGCTTAAGAAATCCGGTGAAAGACAGGCATACGATTTAGTTACTGGGTTATGCTTGGACATTTTGCTCCTAATTTATTCGGAAGTGCAAGGGACCAGCAACAATATTAAATTCAAACACCTAAATACTATTACTAACAGGAACTATGGAATTTGCAACAAAACTGTTATCTCTCCAGAAGAATATGTGACCGGAATAGAACACGCAAAATTTGGACCTCAAGTAGTTAGTTGCCTTTTTAGCGCAATTAACGAAACAGTGAAATCAAGGTTTGACGGTTTGGATTTTAAAATACATCTAATTTCGTACATAAGAAACGAAATTTTGAATCAATCGATTCCATTTTATGCACGACTTGACAAAACAACCGTCGCTGCAATACTTCCCATCAGACGATATGAGGAAAAAATGGTGTCATTATATAACGAAGCTTTCGAATGGATTATCGAGAGAAACACTGGAATTAGAGGCATTCCTGCTGCTACGTTAATTAATAGAAGTTTGGAGAAGTTCATGGATCAAGACGAAGTCGAAAGCATCAGTATTCTAGCGTACATTAACGCTATCAACTTTTGCCTTGACCAGGTCAGCGAAATAGCCCTAAAGAACCACTTGTATCCTTGGGTCTTTAGCCAAAACCTAATTAAATCCATCACACAATAGGTGAATAATTGCATAGATTTATGCATGAGCTTACAATAAACATTACAACGTGCAACCAGAGATATCTTGCTTTAAGCTACTGTATGTGCAAAAACCATGCAAAATTACTAATTTTGTTGGTTTATATCAACGCGGTTAAATTTGCTTTAAAATAGAGATATTTCTACGCTTAATAATGTTTTATTAACTATCCTTTACTTTTTTACAAGCAACATTACAGTATTTGCATAACTTCTATACTCTACTTTACTCTACTGGATTAGATCAGGTGGACATTTGGCACGGAGTATTGCAACTTTTTCTCTGAATTTTTATTTACCACTTCTTAGTTTTATTTAAATATTTGAACGCTACGAGCATGTCTGTTTGTCCACACCAGCATAAACAACCAATGTTCACTTCCATATTTAGTTTTGCTACATGTTGTCTACACAATATATCCGACTCATTTGGACAATAATTGAATTATTCAATTGGATAACTCATGTACCTTGGACTTTCGTACCTTACATAGCAAGTTACTGTGGAAAATCTATCTTAGAACGAGTATTTTTTGGTAGTAATTGCTCGTTCAAGCAACCATACGGGCAATTAGTAAGAAACTGAACCAAACTAGTTTTAACTGCAAAACCAATCTGCCAATATTCCTAAATCGATGCTTGAATAATACGCTCGTAGAAAATCTTTCGGTATAGAATTTTTAAATCAATACATTTAAATTCAATTTTATTTTGAACTTTTAACACGGCGTATTATACACCTCAGTAGGTTTCATGCCTTTTAGATACATTATTTTATAATGCATAATTTACCTTGCGTATACACTTCTTATTTGGGTTTCGAATGCCCAAAAAATTACTTCCTGTATCTTGTCGATCTCATTATATAACTGTGAGTGCAATCAAAAACATGGTCATCTAACCAAAAAATCCATATAGGAAATGTCGCACACGACACGTATGGTTGCAACTATCCATATGGGACTGTCCCCACAAGGCAAGCATCTGTCTTCAAAATATCTGTATCAAAACTGTCCCCACAAGACTCGTCATTGCCTCCACATGGTCAATGTGGGCTTATCACCACACGATCCGCACGGGCATGTCCACACAAAGGAAGACTGTCCCCACGAGGCCCGCATCAGTCTCCACAATATCCGTATAGGGACTGTCCCCACAAGACCCGATTGCCTCCCCAAGATCAACATGGGCTTGTCACCCTAAGATCTACACGGACTTTTCCACATAAGATCAATGTGGGAATATGTTCAAAATACATTTAAATTCCTGTAACCACAGAAAAGAACAGAATTGGGATAACCCTGGCACATACTTTGGTGTGCCAATGTACACTCAATAAAGTACACTAATCAAGCACTTATTCGGTCCTAAAATTTTTCACGTAAATCTTCCTCTGGGACATGAGGTCCGCCTTCACCATTTAGAACGTAACTTCCTTTCCCTTCTTTTCCTTTTTGATCCTCGAGATCCTTAGCTTCCTTGACACAAATCAAATCTCCAGGGTACACGCAAACGTAGTCTTTTGTTCTAAATTTTCTTTTCGTAAAAAAACCTCGTGATTGGTTTCAAATTACGCAAACCTATGGAAAGCAATGGGTATTTTTACAGGTAAAAACAGGACAAATTGATAAATGAAATAAACCTAGAGAAATGCGAAATTATTAGACGTACCTCTTGCACGGCGTGTGAAACGACGTGACAGATGACTTCTTTTATGAAGCGTGAAACGACGTGACGGATGACTTCTTTCACGGAGTGTGAAACGACGTGACGGACGACCTTTTGCATGGAGTGTGAAAAGACGTGAGGTGCGACTTCTTTCACGGAGTATGAAACGACGTGACGGGCGACTTCGTTCACGGAGTGTGAAACGACGTGACGGACGACTTCTTTCACGTAGTGTTCAACGACGTGACGTACCTTTGGACGGTTTTGAGCTCTATCACAAGATACTAAGTGAATCGTATTTCCGATTGATCATAATAATATTTTAGATTTTTGTAGAGTATTATTAGGGCAAAACACGTGTCATTCTGACTATATCAATCAAGTAGAGTTCCAAATAGCTCACAAATATATATATATTGTATGCACTTGGCATGCACCTTGCCTAAGACATAAAACGCGAGTAAACTTAACGCAAAGTCCACTGTACTCTGTACTAACCTGAGCTAACTACAAAGTTATAGTAGTGCATAAAATCAAGAAGTATGACAAGCTCTTATTCAATTTACAAGTGCTGGTTTGGTGAAGAATTATTGATTCCATAATTTTATCTGACTTCAAATTGTTTGGCATTAAAAGTACAAACTTTAAGTACAATTCAAGTAGCAACAATAGTGCACAACTTTGACGTCGTGTTACTACACATAGGCTGCCAAGCGCCGGGACCAGAATTAAGATAATTATGCAATGAATTAATTTCACAGGAATAAATACAAAAGAAACGGATGTTAAGAACTTGTTATGTTAGCTTATTTTGATAAAGAAAAAAATTTATATAAAATCGATAATTTGAAATGCGCGCTCCAAAAAAACGTTTATTTGAAACTTTCACTGTACTAACCTGCTTCGCAAGATGTGTACTACTCAAGAATTCGAAATACGCTCAACCGATGAACAAGTATTTTAAACCTTTGAAATTAATTTCGTCTTTGTTAATTTCCAACGTCATTTACCGTAAAACGTTATCGTTTCAGAATACACATCATGGAAGTACGGAGAAGATACGAATGGTTTCATTGTTGGGACGTCTTCAATGGTAACAAAACGTCGGTCTCGAATATCTCCTGCGTAACCAAGATTCTGCCCGCGTGTGAGAATGATTTTCACGTTTCGTTTACCAGGGATTTTGGAAATACGACGAATTGTGCACATTACTGCTTCATCTTTGTCTGGATCAATGATTACATAGAATGCTCCACCTTTGAAATCGATCTCTTCATAGTTCAATACTTTTGGTATTTCAAGAAGTAGCATGTGTGTGTGGAAATCTTGTCTTTGTGTTTGAAAATAACGTAATCCATGCTCGTGAGCGTGATATAAGACCTCGCCGCCGCAATGGTATACACCGGCTGGCATATCTCCGTCCACCTCATCCTGTCATGCAAAACAAATGCACAGAATCAATTAGTTTTTAGTTTAAAGCAAATCACATTTGTGATTTACCGTAACCACTGAGTGTAAAATTGCAGTGTTTATGTTGAGTTTCAAAATATCATATTCATATCAAAATTTTATTGCAAACCCTAATCAACCTGACCTCTTCATTGTATACGCAAAGAACGCTCTTCAGAACCTCTACAATCTGTTTATTGTAGTTACGGACAGTCATGTCCCTAACGCGATAACGAAAATTTCCACCAAACCCATCACCCATGATTAATAAGAAAAGAGTGTCCAATTATTCCTAAACAGAACGACGTACTAGGAAATAAAGACAACAGTGGTTGTCTTCGTATGTCGAAACTAAGATTTGAAATCCTACTCTGGCCGCGAAGATTCTTCTAGACTCCCATCGTAGGTAAAAACTCTGGACTTGCCAACACGAAGAAGTCGTGTCAAAACGCATGCGTTTACTTTTAGTTTACCATTACCCAGTCCCGCATTCTCGCGCAGTTGTTTATGCAATTGGTTATCTGTGTTGAAATAAAATAGTAAAGTCATAACTATGGGCAATTCTTTATTTGTGATAATCATTGATTCAGGATAACGTCTGCGACCGTATATTCATTAGCATCAGTGTATATCCGTAAACGAGTAATTTACATTATCAAAATTTATAAGAGTAAGTTTGGTAAGGTTTTGATTTGTCAAAATAATATTTCGATTTTTAGAAATAAAAAAATTCCAACTAAAGGCTGCGTTATCGAAGCGTGATTGAACAGGTTGCGAATTTCAATTTTTTTTGTGACAGCATTTATGACAACGTTTACGTATTACTTCGTTACGTATTTTCGAAAATTCTTTACCTTTCACATTGGGATCATGCACAATATCTAATGCATAACTTTCAACCTGTTTAATGTGTGATTAACATTGGTTACTAAGCGCGCAGTATTACGACATGTACATACGACAGAGGCATAATCGAAAATCATTTGCGCATCTGCCGCCGGAACTCAAATCAGATACTGAACTAATGTGAACTGTCTTTTATTTCTTTCTATTCATTCCGAGTTGTATACCATTCACGAAATATCCACGAAGAATCGAGTTTGGAATATATTGTTATCTTTAATTAATTTTAGCGAAGCAAACACAACAATGTCTGCCCAGGGGAGAGGACAACTCCGGTTTCGTGTACGGTCAGGAGCTTTCAGGAATTACGACACCCAAATTAGGGAAATAATACCTAAACTACTTTTCGTATACAACGAATCGGTAAGTCATGTTTAGATAAATGAATTAAAAATCAATTTAATCCGTTGTGGTATTTATCGCCGAATGAAACAAATATAAGTGTCAAACGAATGTTTACTGTTTTTCGATAGGAGGAGACAAGCGCTGGTGAAATGCCGACTGGTATTTACCATTGCATGGAAGGTATTTTTTACCATGCCTATCCGGACGGTATACCTTGGAGTTATATGAACGATCCATTCTTTACCGAGTTCATGATGACCGATCATATCCCAGCAGTGTTGGCTTACAAACAACGTGGTTTCTTGAAAAATGGAGCATTTTTCACAGATGTCTGGTGTCCGCCTGAAAGCGATTACATCACGTTGGCTCGTGTTCGTCGCATTAAAAAAATTCCAGGTACGCCCAACGCAGGAAGGGCCGTGTTGACCCGGGGGTCAAATCTCGGCTTTACAGGAGCAATGTCGGAGTGGACCGTGGACAGTGTTCAAGTCAAGTGGACCCAAATTAACATAGGTCCGTATTTTCCTAACGATTTAAACCCAATTATCACTTTCAACTGAATTCATGAACGACGTAATCATTGTAACATACATCAATTATACTTTTCATTCACAATAAAATATGGTTAATTATTTGAGTAGTTCGGAGAATAAATGATTTGTGCTTTTAAAATGGTTTATTGTAGATGATTAAACATTCATTTCAACCATGGTATATTAATGAAAAGGTTACATATTGACAAACGGGATATACTAAGTTATGTTATTTAAAATCAATTAATTTATTCTAACCGAACCGGACTTTTTCCGGCACCGGACATTGTCCGGTTCGTAATTTAATTACGTAATAATTACGTAATAATTAAAAATTATAATTTTTTAAATTCAAATACATGATTTTATTCATTTATACTACAAAAATTGATATCTTAAAGACCATATAAAATTTGTCTAATTTGGACTTGTAATGAAACTAACAGGTTTCGAACATGAAAACACATAGATGCCCACGTAGATTTCATACTATTGGTTTGACTTGTCGTTCTATCCAACTGATTGATATATTGAGTCCAAAACAATTAAATATAATTTTGTATCATATAAGTTAGGTTAGGTTAATTATTTTGTCTATTTTTAAACGTGAAGATCGGTTAACCGGTTAACCGAGATGGAATTTTAATTACTATTACGTAATCCCATATGTTTTGCTTAGGCCGGACAAAATCCGGTGCCGGACTTTGTCCGGCACCGGACATTGTCCGGTTCGGAAATTGTACGGTTCGGAAATTGTCCGGTTCGGAAATTGTCCGGTTCGGAAATTGATTACGTAATAATTATGTAATAACTAGCTGGAAGCCCGTCCTACGGACGGGATGACTACTATCTCTCATTTGCGTGACTTTTCTCGTCCCCAATTTCCAATCCAATTTCCCGTGAATTCAATAGCCGCTTCCGTTGTGTTTATCCCATCTCTTTTATTAAACCACATTTCCTGTGGCATTTGCCCGTATCATTCTTCAATCACATACCCCCTGACTTTAAGGGAGAATGCCCTCGATGTCTCTTTTCTCAATCTACTGTCCCTTTACTTCATCCGTCTCTTAGGTACTTCAAACTCCTGTCCCTTGACTTCACCCGTATCTTTCCTAAAATTCCTGTCCATTGGCCTCACCCGTCTCTTTACTCAATCTCCTGTCCCTTGACTTCACCCGTATCTTTCCTCAAATTCCTGTCCCTTGGCCTCACCCATCTCTTTCCTCAATTTCCTGTCTCTTGACTTCACCCGTCTCCTTCCTCAATCTCCTGTCCCTTGACTTCACCCGT
>JAQFYT010000172.1:0-33485 GCA_034694925.1 Ceratophysella denticulata
AAACCTGGTTATGGTATTTTTAATTTATTTTTGCTGGTATTTTCCCTTTATTTGATGGGTCCAATAATATTAAGTCATTTTAAAGTGATTTCAGGACGCATCGCATATCTATTTCGGCACATTTAAATCATGACGAAATTTTGCCGTAGTTTCAGTTGTCCTTTCTCCAGCCTTAATACAGCAGAACTCAGAACTCACTCTACCATAAACCTTCGGAAAACAATGACTGAAACTGAAATGCAATTCGAGTCGCGTGTGCCTTTGTCTCTGTCGTTTAGAAATCTCTTTGGAAAAAAGAAAAAGAATTGAGTCTAAATTGAATTGGGATCAAACACAGAGAACTGTGGCGGACCCACCACGCTCTTTTTCCTATTGTTCTTTCTTATCTCTCTCTCCCTGTGTACAAACACTTACACTCGAGTCCAATCAACGCTTTTTCTGCTCAAGAAACATGAGCACAAAAGAGCGTAGGAGACGAAGACTAAGATGAGCTTGTGTCCACGACAATTGATTCCTGAATCGGACCAGGATTGAACTCGGAATTCTTACGTAAGGCATGCTACGGTTACGACTCACGATCCCGGTCCGTCCCTGTGTTCAATGTACAGGAGCCCCAGTTAAGCCATGTCAGTACAAACACAAATTCGAGCATGAAAAACAACGAGAAGTAAAAACAATGGGTTGCGTCAAATGGAAACAGAAGCTTTTTTGTGTGTATTAGTTTCGAGGCAACGCGTCAATTCGTCGTTGACAATTGAAATTTCTATTGAACTCTTCATCTTCATGTACATTCAATGGAACATTCAACCTAACATTGATACAAATCCATCCAACATAAAGCTTACATTCTCTTAAACGACAAATACAGCGTAATTTGAAAATGTTATAACCTTGCCAGCACAGATTATCATGGAGATGTCTAATAATTGTAATAAAATAACCCAAGTGGAAGCGTAAATAAATATTTGTAAAAAACCCAATCAATGCTGAATTTTATTTAAAACTCGTTATATACTGACTCATTGCCGTTTTTGAAAAGCCTGGAATTTGATTGAGTTTTGGTGCCATTCAAAGTTTTACTTGAAAAGTATTAAATTCAATAATTAAAACCAGATAGGAGCTTGCATAAAGAATAAAAATAATAAACTCGTAACTCGTACTATGTAAGATAGTTTGTCTTACTGTAAAATTAATGAAATAGAATTCGAGTTACAGAGAAAAACAGGTCGAACCTTGCAATTGTCGTAAAATCCGTTTCATATTTCTTAGGTATTTACGTAACACCAACCCAACGCACTACAATTCACAATACATTTTCCACACAGAAGACTTGGGATTCAAAACACCATAAACTTAGAATCCGTCGTTTTTCTTCGTGTATCCAGTAACCAGTCCGATTGTAAATGTAAATGTAATGTATGTTCTAACGCCCACGTATTATTGTTTCAAGAAGAAAACAATTACACGCACACACACACCCTGTTTCTAAATCCAAGTTCGAATTTCACAGTTTATATGGCATTTTTCTTTACACTGTGAAAACTTTAGCCGTATCGCTATTCCGTTGACACTATTGCCTCAAGATGAAGATGCTGAATGTCAAGGCGTTGTTGGGTTTGAACGTGACGAGAGGAGTGGTGAAACATTAAGTGTCTCATTTGGACTTGTTTCTGTTTTGTTATATATCTATTTATTTACAAACACAGAGCCGTCTTCTGTTTTTCCTTCAGGTCTTAATTGAATTGAGAATTGAGCCCTGTACTATATGTGTCGTGCCAATTTAGAGTAAGGCTATGTATGGCGTTTTAGCGCTTTGGAGGTACGACAGACCGCAGGCAATATCAGCCTGGAATGGTAAATGGTATCCTCATTTCGTTCCCGGTGAATCGGACATATATGTCATTTTCACTTAATTAGAAAAATCGGCAGATGGAAACCTGCCATCTGTTTGGTTTTCATAAAGAAAATTGGCGACAAATAACATAAGGACAGCATGGGTCATTCAATTACACCCTCAGCCATGACAGTTGACACGACCCAAATGACCAAGAATCTTGTGGTATGACCTGGCTTGGCTTGGCTTTGGCTTCTTCGGTTTTTATTATCCTTGTCCAGCTAAGTTAACAAGGTTTAGAAAGGCCGTCCTATTTTACGACCGTGCAGGAGACCATAGTCAGACCAGAATGTATGGGAGACTATGCTACTCTACTGCTATGTTCTGGAATGAGGGCAGGGTTCCTAATTAGGCCCCAGATCCAGAAGAGTACTAACATTGACACTAATACAGAGTAGTCGGTATACTCAAGAGGTTGACTATAAACTTCATGAACGTCAAGTTCAGGAAAGCAAAAAGAAAGACCCATGGACCTAATTTTCCCGCTACAGGGACTTTGATCAAATTCGGGTCGCCTGATCTCTGCCATGACCTGCTGTCCTTGGACGGGAAATTTTCCAAAGGTGTTACGTTGATTCATAATGTACGAATTCGATAAAAGGGATATTTTAATTTAGGAAAAATTAGAGCGTCGCGCCATACAAATACTCATAATCCCTATTATAATTACGTAAAACATTAGGAAAACTTTGACCAGGTTTGTGAAGGCCATGACTCAAAGTTGTGCACTAGGAAAATAGGCTAATTTCACATTCCAGATCTATTTCTTCTAGATATAACATAACGATTCACATTAGGCGAAAACACTCGAGTTATTTATCCGAGTCCCAGTTAAGTAGTCTACAAATAGAATGATATCATTAATTAATGAACACCAAAAAATTCAAGAAGTCATAAAGCGTCTGGAAAGCGATAATAATAACGCTGATGTGAGCAATGCTTAAGAATACGAGATGAAGTAGGTACCCACATAGTGTATCTGTTCAGACGCAACTTTATGATTCTGTGACAATTCCGTTCAACGAGAAGAGATAACAAACAGTTACAGATAAATCTTCTCATCGTAAGCTAACGCGCATAACAGCCAAGTACTAAATTATGCATTCATACAGCGTTTTGAATAATGAAAACCTGAAGCTGGCTTCTGCCCAGATCCTCACAACTTAACTGTCGACGCCGAATTGTCCCGTTACCATTTGACTCAATGAGTGGCTTGGCTCCTGACTAAATTCCACGTTTCGACCCGCTATCAAAGCTACTCTTAAGTTCACTTCATTAATTGAAGGACAGAAAGGGTTACTCATCTTCTCAAAATAAAAAATATAAATCTGCTCTAATGGACCTGTCAATGTCAATAAAAGAGACCAGAGTTCTTTAAATTAACTCCACAATTGCTTCTGATAAGGGGAAATTTTTAAATTCTCAATCCATGTCTCAACGGCAATGTGCTTTGCGTCATGAATCATAAACTGGTGATAAGTAATTATGACTATTGCTCCTTAGACAGTAATAAAATAAGAAATTGTGATGTCTGATACCTCTTGCGCGAAAGGTTACAATATTGCAATTCCTCGTTCCTTATGATTACGTCGGACAAAACTAATGGTTTTGGTATGAATATAATCTCATGTACTAAACGCTACAAATAAAAGTTAAAGTAGGCAAAACATCTCGCGAATATGTAGCTCATTATTCGGCTTTATCCTCATTAAAATATAATGTGTCATAAGTCACGAGTCAAAACAATGAACTTGATCTTGATGACAAATTTATTTTCCACGTCCATTCTCATCTTTCACTCCGTTTCAATTTCCTAAACATTGGTTTTTTATTATATGTAGTGTCTGTGTTTTGAAGAAAGAAAAAAAAGCTCTGGTATGAGAAACTTGAAATTGACAGTGAACTTGAGGGATTTGGGGAATAGTTCACAACGGCGTCTCCGTGTCTAAATATAGACGAAAAGGAAATAAACTTTAAACATAAGGCTTCTATACAGATCCTGCTCTGTATTCCGAGTGTTTTCCAGGCATCGTTGGATAATTTTACGTCATTTCGCCCTGGATTTATTGGCATATTGACTCGGCATTACTATGTAGTTTAAATTTACATTGAAATTTGTGTATTTGCACAGAGGCACAGTGCTATTAATACGGCTACTATTTAAAATCGCATCCCGTTGTCAAAGTGCAAGTGTCTTGTATGGGATGTTACTTGTGCCGACCAAACACCATATTTGCTGGTCATACATCCAGGCCTGAGTCAGCCATCCCAATCGATCAAAAATCGCTAGCCGAATAAAATAATTCTTAACCGACCGAGCCGAAATATCCTTACACCATTTGTTTTAGTTCCTTTAGGACGAGATCATGGATGTTTAGTGCCAGGAAAGGGGAAAAACAGGCGTTAAATTTGTCTCGTAATCCATCCAGAATACTACAGCAGCAGCTATGCCTGTCTGTCTCCACTACTAACTACTTATACTACCAACTACAAATACGCTCAATGTCGAGAAAGACGGATGAGCCAGGCAAGCCTCATCTGTGAAAACTGTGAAAAATTCTTCAACTCAAGCTACAAGTCAATTCGAACATCGAACACTCGAAGGTATTTGATAATCCTTGTTCCAAAAACAATACTAAAACATCATTCGGAAACCTGAGGTCGTCCAATCTAATGCAAGTGAAAATAAACAGTAAAGAAAAGAAGACCAATGTAATGAAATAAAGTATAAAAATTATTCATGTTTCTAACTAAAATTTGAGTCCAAGCACTTCCGTATCATAACTTATGCCTTTCACACGACTGGAACTGAAGGAAAAACGTGACTTTTTTAGTAAAAGTGAATTCTAATGTAACCAACCTCGCTGGATCTGACATGTACCTGCATTTCTTCCGCAAAACTTAGCCTGTAGACCTGGTATACACCTATGTATATCCGAACTTCTTTTTATATATTTTATTTATTCCACCTTGTTGTTCATTCGTGTCAGGAATGGGTGCTCTTCCTTCCTTCCACTCCAATTCCGCCTTTGGGATACTTGAGCCTGATACATTGCACCACATTACCATGATAATGTTATTTCTTTTATACAACTTGAGGACCTGCAGGAAGTGTAGCTATTCCAAATACCCTTATTTTATACTACACAGATACTTCCTAGACATAAAAGATGCCACGGGGACACACAAGGGGAATAGAAAATAGAACAGATCTCGTTATCGTTATGGATTTTGGCAAACAGCGGTCCAATTTCCAAGTTGGTTGTATATGCCTCTGTGTACCTTATATTGCTCCGAATTTTCTTTCACTGGGAAGGGAAACGTAAAAATTCGTCGGAATACAAAATTCTGAACAGTTTTCATTTTACATACCTATATGAGTTCTACTTTAGCTTTACTGAAAACTGTAAACTGTTAGCTCGCAATTGTCATGAAATGCTACTTCCCCACATTATCCTATCCAGGCACTTCCAAAAACTCGCATTTCAATTCACCTTAATCGAGTTAGCGTTAGCTGAGAAAAGTTTTCTGCATAATGCAAATACTACCGGGTACCGGGAAACTCTTGGGTTGGAATAATGGTGAAAGTTTCAGCATTTGATTTTAAGTGTAGCACATTAAACTCTTGCAATATAAATAGCTAAGCTTACTTTTGTGTGTTGAATGTAGAAACATGTATAGGTATACAGATATGATAGATATGTAATTTAAGCTCGTAGATAATAATCTCTGTATATTGTGTCATTGTCGTTTTATTTACAACACCGTGTCGTAGAGATTAACTAGCTCTGGGGTTGATTGACATGACAGACGAGATGTGTCTCAAAAAGCGTTCATTTGCATGGAAGCATATCATACGAACCGAGTGGTTTGGTTTCCGTCAAACAGCTTATATTCTAAAAGTATTCCAAAGAGCTTGTTTCCATGGGAAATCTTGCCAATTTAGCATTTTGCAAGGAATTTTGGAGGGAGTATCTCCACGCCAAGACGGCGAAAAAGAACGAAAAGGAGCTTACATAAGCCTCATCAAATATCTCCGTCCTAGCGGAAAATTATAATGGGTCACCTTTTGCTCAATTCCCTTGGATCTGCATTTTACCTACAGTACTACTGTGACTGTGACATGAATATTCAGCATAAATATTCAAATTCAAGATATTTATTCCATTATATGCAGCATTATACCATACCGTGTCACATGTGCCGTGATCCAAGTCCGCCACGTCACAGCAGCGTTACATTACATTACATGATGAAATATATGCTTTGGCGTGCAAAAATCATAATGTATTTCAATAGCGTTCAGGACAACGTACTAGACAAACATTTGGGTTACAAGCTACAAGCAGAGAAATGCAAATAGAACGACTTACTACTTTTGAGCTTCGAGTGTCCCAGGAGGTCTTCCATCATATCCTGATTTTTCTGTAAAGTGTACACAAACACGGTTTTACTCTCATTGACCGCGAGTTGGAAGCAGGGATAACCAATGCAGATTTCATAGCGCTCCTTCTTCCGCCTTTTACTACTCGCTCCACCTACACCCTTTGACCCTCCTGACCCTGACCCGAGATCGGGTTCAGGGTCACTACTATTACTGTCTGACCCTGTTCCCGTGAGCCCACTAGCACTCCCACTCGATCCTGACGCGGATGCAGGGGAAACTTTTCCCGCTAGGTTAATACCAGCATCAACCTCAACAGCTTTTGACCCTTGGTCATAAATGACCTGAGTTTCGGGGTCAGGCAGAGAATCACTAGAGACTACGGATGAAGCTGAAGAAATTCCTGGGTCTCCGTCCACAGTCGTGCTAATGCCCGAGTCGGAGGACTGAGACAAACTTTTCATCTCCTTCATCATTCCGACGAGGTATAATGAGGCTGCCGGAATCATTGCGAATGCATGCACAATTGTTTCAAAACTTTCTAATTCAAGTATACACTTCCCTGCATATTTTTTACTAAAACTTTCCAGAGTTTCATAGTTTTTTTTAAGTTTTAAAAGTTTTCATCTGTTGAGGCATATCAGCCAGATTCAAATAGACAATAGTCTTGTTACTGTTTCAATTGAGAACTTATTTGAACAATAGAGGTGCAAATATGTGTAGAGAGACAATTGCACGGTATGATGTAACCAATTTTGACGCATTCATGTCATACGTCATATAATCCGGTACACTGTGTCTAAACTTGCCAAATTGGTCACAATCAATTGTCATGGATCACGGATGTCCCACGCAGCACTATACGGATTTTGGGAGACGGAAACGAGAGTTGTGTTGTCAGTTCATGGCCCAAACTTAAACTACTGGTAGTAAAGATGCATTTGCTCATTCCATGCCAACATAGCACATGTAGGTTCGTTTTTCTTTACTTCCTACTGCCGAAATGCAATGGGTTAGCTTGGGTGTGTAAAGATTTGGTATTTTTCTATCGTTGGTTTCGTTTGGGCTGACGAGGAGGGTGTGTTTAGGGATGTTGAATGTGAGAAATAAATTGGAATATATAGAAGATAAGTTAGGGCTGGCTGCTGAAGGAACCCCAACCCAGGCAGAAACGAGTTCCGACTTCAATGCTGAATAATGTTCCTTAGCAGACAGAATATGTATATTTTAACTGAAAGAAGGTGTGACTTTTGTGCCTTTGTCGGCGACACAGATTACTCTTTGATTCAGTTTTAATTTAGAAAGTGCCTCTGTGTTCTGTGTACAGAAGCTGGGATTGGAGAGGAGCTAGATGATATGGTAGTTAAGTGACAATTATTGACAATTCAAGCCACAACAAGAGATATGATTCCGTGACAATTGAAACGTTTCGTGACAATTCGACTAGGCAATAATACGAAATCCGTGTAGATGCACGCAAGACGAAACGATGAGCGTTTTGACGTACTATTTGATCTTTGTATTCGGAACACAGTTATTTATAAAACCTTCATTTAATATCATCGAATGGAATGAAAGCTGTATTTATTTTGTATTACTGTCAACCGTGTGCATGGCAGATCACAGTTGGGTATTTAGTATTGGAATCTAAGAAAGACATACAGCACAGCATACACCTTGTTTAACAATGCGTATCGTTTGTTCAGCAGACGAAGCGCTTTTGTCAGAGTAAAAAGGTGTGATATTTGATATGAGGTGGTTTTGAATGTATATGTATATTGAAAGTTCCAATCCTATCTGTCACACTGCTCTGCTCATAGATTGACGCTCCACTGTTCTTAAATACACATGGGAGTCGGAGCTACGAAAATAGTTTGGGACTTTGAGGCACCTTCATCATCACAGCCTTATCGGTGGTAGCTTAGTTAATGAAATCGGAACCCAGACACATTATTGTAGATTGTACTGTA
The DNA here is from genome assembly GCA_034694925.1 of Ceratophysella denticulata. Lineage (NCBI taxonomy): Eukaryota > Metazoa > Arthropoda > Collembola > Poduromorpha > Hypogastruridae > Ceratophysella > Ceratophysella denticulata. The sequence goes on from JAQFYT010000172.1 coordinate 8,249, forward strand.
CAGGTACTCCGGCGTAGCGCGACAATTGAGTAAGAGGTAGAACAGATTGGCTAAATTTTGCGTCATAGACCAAATTTTCCCTGACCCCCAGTGCGCACATAAATAGGCATACGTTAAGCCAATATGAGCTACAGTTTATTATTTTTGGTTGCAGCAGTAGTGGTCCACTTCATTGAAATTGGTGGCAGATTTCAGATTTGTAACTGAACCAAATCAAATCACTAAGCATTATACTTATACTAATTTTCCAAATTTTTGATAAGCGACGATAAAATTCAAAAAAACTTTTATTTACTATCTCGACCAATTGTCACAGAATCCTTCCACAGTGCAGTACAATTACAGCTCTTTATGATACGTCTACACTGCTAACTGTATGGGAAACGAAAGGGTTTGACAAAAAGATAAGGAAATGATAGGTAGTGTTACATGGATTAAGTATTACGTACCTACGTTACTTTTGTCCGCTATTTACTCGTTTAGTGATAAATATTATGGGATTTCTATTTTTTACACCTTAAACCCTCGACTAAATCGAGTATTACATGTGCTTACACAAGTATAAGTAATATGTGCTTTGTAATATAATTCCTAGGGTACAATCACCCTGTGACGGATAAAGTACATAATGATAATGTCTATACATACCTGGCTTGGCTACCTGTACCTGTACGGTTCAGGATCAAGGAATGCTGGGTTATTTTTAAGGTTGGATGTTCGATAAGTTGAGTAATGACATAATGTTTAACGTAATGTAATGAAGGTAATTACCAAAAGTACAGCTGAGTAAAATACATATAGTGGGTGGGTGGAATCACGATTGACTCATCTCAAACTATTCTGAGGGTTAACTCATAGGTACATACCTACTACTTTAGGGCTACCTGGATTATGCAAATACATACCAATAAGTAATATTCATGTGTCAGATCCGATTACGTCCTTCCGGTATCATCGTTTTGAATAAATCAGATCAACATAATATAGGGCAATTATCTCTTTGATTTGATTTGATTTGAATTCATTAAGCAGTTATATGAAACTGAAGAGTGTAACTTTGGGTTTAACTAAGCACACTGTTATTTAGGAGCATTTATGTAATTTTAAACGGCAGATAAGCATTAAAAATTTAAACCTAATAATATTTTTCTCCAATTTAGAATCTAATACCCAATACGACATATTCTAACCTGAAAACTACATAAAATCGTATCGGTCAAAATCAGCTTTCCTACCTATATGCCAAACACAAAAATATTTCCCATCAGACCATGAGGTCAAATAACATGTAAGCCCATTACAATTTACACAGTTAGCTGAGCATGTACTCTCAACCAGATCATAAATTAACCAGCACACAAATAAATCGACAATGCAATAAATCACGTTATACAAGGCACATGTACTACACAGATACTTTAATGAATTAGAAACTCAGAACCTCTTCATCATTGTTCAAAAGGTTTCTGAATGGATCAGATACAGATGTATAGTAAATTCGGCCTGTAAACATAAATTATGCAAATTGTTCTCAGTGTACATAATAAAATAAAGTGCCACATGTCGTACACAATGGAGGAACATAGGGCATAACCTGGTATACTAAACTTGAATGAGCAGGCATAGACAGGCCACGGAAGATCAGAATCACGAAATCTCTGTTTTGCATTGTTCTGGCGGTGTAGATGCAAATCATTCACATGATAATTACCTCATTTACATTCCAACCAAAGCAGTGGGCAACTGAAAAATCTCAGAATCTCAGAAGTTTTAGACAATTAACGAAATACCTATGAAAGTGCCTGTTCAGAGTAAAACTTTTAATTTTGTGCGAATTAAGCGGGGCGACCCTAGACCGTAAGATAATGTACAATGTTTTATCGGACGAAGAAAAAACGGCCGATTGTCGCATCATGGCCTCACAGGAAGTGAAAATATACTGAATTTTGCATTTGGATATTACATTGCATGTTCCTGTATCAATAACGTTTATTGCACGCAATATACTAGTTAGCGTTAGTTGGTGCATATATGAACGCATACAAATATGTTATACAATGTAATGAACAAGAATTATGGAGTCACGCATAGGTCGCTCGTTATTACATTTCTTTTATTTTACACACCGCTACCTACCACATTAATTACTCCCAACTCAGCGGGTTATCCATGATTTCAAGTCTGGAAACTTGAAACGGACAGTTTTATATGTTAAATCGGTGAATTTCGTAAATTGTGGTACGAATGCACCAATTCGCAGTTTAGCATCAACAATAGATCTTATCAACCGTCTAGTCTGAAGCAGTGTATGTATTGTAGAATAGTGAATCTCGAATATGCCTGACCAAAAACAAAGTAAAAAATGTCAAACATCTTTCACTTTCAATCGAAAACCTTGTTAAGTGTAATTATTCAATTTTTTTCTTCATATTAAAAATCGAAGGAGACCAAAAAAACACCCCAATTACTGGATTAAATATTCACAAACTCGTTCATTTGGTCTTTGGTCCCTCCCAGCTCACAGCTCACCCAGCGTGTTATAATTATTGAGCAGGATCAGTTTTTCTTTCCGCACGACTAACAGACAACCATGACTTTCAAATGAAATTCTTGACTTGACGAGCCGAAGCCAAAAAGTTGAACAGAGTCAAATCAGGTGAGACATTGGGAAATACGACAATTCCTACACCACGAAAAATAGTAAAAGTCGCATTCTGTCGCCTCCGATTTAACTATTTAACTCAGATGTAACAATCGAATTGTCACCGCGGTGTATAACAAACAATCGCAAGTGACAGCATCCAAATGTCATCGCACAACTGTAACGATTCAAATGTTATATACTCAATTGTCGACCATGAATGTTGCCGCTAAGTTGCGTCGTTACTAATCCCAAGCTGACACCATCAGCATTTCTTAATCGTCCGATCCACCGAATTGTCGCAGAACGTCAAAGTTTCTTCCTTAACTGTACTTTTTTAATGTGCTGGTGCTAAAGTGTCTCACAGATCATTCATCAAGATAATAATCAGCGACTAGTTTTTCTAGACCTTGCCTTTCGCTCCTCTCACACTCCACACTACTGTTTTTTCATGGGCTTCTCGTGGGAAATTGGATTGAAACGAAAAATCGAACTTTACATTGGTTTTACGCTCCGTGAACATAAGTGAATGTGATAGGAGATCAGTTCGTTCGGAATGGAATTTTTGGATGAAAAGAAAACCCCCTTCCGCCTATTTTTTGTCTCCTTGTACTGATGCCTATGTACATATGTGTGCTTGACAGATTCCAGTCAAACTCGTTATGTGTTATGCAATGCAAGGACGGGAAATCAAGGATTCCGAGTCCACCTAAATGCATATTGGTATTTCAATATTTGCAGATCTCTTCTGTAGTTGCTGTAGACTCTAACCTGGTATTTAGTGTTGACTTGCATGTTCATGTCAGCACATAACAGGATGCATGATTTGATCTCAGGATGATTTGAGTCTAATGGCATTTGGAATGATGAGGTCCTTCCATTGTAATTTATTTCTTATATACTCACGTAGGATTTGAATTGTATTTATTTGATCACATTCTGCTGGTCAGCTACGGAATTTAATTACATTTACGTTAATGACTGTTTCACTTGCGTGCTTGTGAAAACTTAACGGGAATTTTCCTTGTGACTTGTCCAGCATTGTACTCACTATTTGCGTAATTAGACGAATCACGGTTTTTCTATATAAATAACAAAAAATTGATACAAACCATGTCATGTCATGTCACATGGTTTTACATTAAGTTAGGTTAGGTTAGATTGGCATAATCTAACCATAACCAGCCCCTGACAATATTTTTTGAGCCTTTTATTAAATAAATGCTATTCGAATTTGTACAACACCAGAGAATATACGTTGATCAAATCCTATAATCATTCGTACCGTGTATATAGATCATTTGAAACAACACCCTGCTGTGCTAGTACTACGTAACAAAGCAATAAGCCCAGAAACCTGAAACCTGAAATGAGAAATTACCTTGTATACTGTAATCCAAAATCATCCAATTACATGACTACGATACAATTTCCAATTTTAATTAAATTATGATCCCTAATAACACACAATAGAATAATATTGAAAACCAGATCATCGAGATGCAATAAATAATTCGTATTATTGCCAACAGACGCACCTACATGCGAGGCTTTATTTGATTTGAACTTTTTGCACTTGCGAGTCGAGGTAGTACATACCTATACATCGTTAGTTGGCGCATTGAATTGCAATGTAAGATGATTTAGAGTAGAGGTGAAAGAAGTGGAGCAGTGATTACACGTAAATTACAGGTAGACATACAAAATAAAATACATACAGGACATGCGAGTGCCAAATCAAGGTAATTTGGTGGATTCTCCGATAATTCGACGAGAAAGATAGGATAAGGCCATTTTGGCTTATGTGAATCTAAATATATACCTAGTAATTCGGAAATTTACGAACCGATAATTCTAGGAATATACCACACATGGTATCGTTAACCTGATAGCCATTGCAATAACATAAATTTGAACTCCATATGTTGTACACCCAATTATTCGTTTGGAATTGTCGAACCAACTGCAATATGTAAGGATTTCGTCTAAAGATCTCGTCGTGATTTATGCAATGACTGACACGGCTGACAGACGGATACAACCTATTATACATACACTACTTCTCTGTACCGAATTGTTGTTCATCTTAGTGTTTTTTTTTTCAATTTGCTACTTCTGTGGCACGGTCACAGCGGGATGCTTCATTGAAAAGACCTACCCTGGCCTTTGGTCCACATTTTGAACCTGAGCACAATTGATTAATTGCCACTCGTGGCTATTAAGATGTATAAAAGTACATTCCCTCCAGACAGACCAGAGTGTCCCTATATGATTGGCAAATCCTGTATACTTTGTGGTTAAGCTGTGGTTGGCCATGCCAGCGGTGAAATTCATTTGATTACTATACAGGTCAACAATTTATTTCATTCAGCACACCTATCGGTATCTTGAACTTTTAATTAAAAATTGAACAATTTTATTACACGTCATGTGTATACCTTCGTATGTATGTATTGTGTGCTTTTGATTCAATGTCAGTGGAAAGACAATTAACGAAGCATTAAAACTGGCATTGGCTTATTGTCAAGATGGGTCTGGAAATCGCCTTCAAACGTATTTATTCCGAAGTTGTTTGTTAAATACATACATAGGTTGCGCTTGTGCTTTTTTGAAAACGTGTGAATTTGACATCCGAATAAATATACTTTTTATTGCGGATACAAATAAAGAACAAATATTTCGCTTGGACCAGGTAGTACAGGAGCGGAAATTTGTAGAAGAGAGGCTTTCTGCCTCACTGTCCTAATGAAAGCTACAGAACCAGCTAGCGAACCATAAGTCCTAATTGGAATCCGAAGGTGAAACATGACAGGAAATGACCACAAACTCAGCCCTGACATTCGGATTGTAGAAAAATATATAAATCATGTTCACTGGAACCAGTTCCTACTATAAAAGATCCAGGTTTTACACAGAAGACGGGGAGTTTCCATCAAAAAGTTCATTTCCTCCACTTTTTGACTGGGGCTCAATAAACGACAGGGTCTAGGACAATTTTATACGGAGTATTGGACACTCTTAAATTAGGAGTAGATGAATTGGGCATATGGTTTTGTATTAAACATCGATGTAAAATGTGATATTTACAATACTATATGGACATGATACATGAAGTATCAACGGATAATTAATTGAATCTGTAACTTTCAAAAGCCTGATAATTGACAAGAACTAAATGACTGTGACCCAATTGAGGGAACACTAAGCACAAAGGACTATTCCAATTCACCTTTGACCGGCCTCGGTGAAAATGAACAAAACACCTTATCTGAACATATAGACTAGAACTAGATCACGGAACCACGAGAACTGCTGTTCTATTTCTAACAAAACCTATAAACACCCCGTGGTCAGGTATACTCTATAGAATACAAGCAGTAAAATGAGGATTGCTTACTGTAGCCTTTACTAGAAAAGAGCGTGAGCCCCAACTCCAGGTCTAATTCGAGACGTGCTTTCTCCTCCGCTTTCTCTCTTCGTGCCCTACCGTTGTAATGGTGAGAATTAAGGACATACACACGGAAAGCTCTGTTCTGATACAGAAGTAGTGAGAGCGTGTGAAGTGAGAGTCCATGGTGAAAGTGTATTGTATACGTGAACGTGAGTAAAGGCCAAGTACCAATTCCCAAACCACTAGTTTACTTGGGTCAGGTGGTTTCGGGGAATAAAATCCGATCGTGTGAGCTACATCCTTACATGGGAGTATTTCATATTGGACAAAGCAGGTCGTGACTAGGCCCCTGGAATTCATATGCTAATACTCATTATTAGCTGTTATAATTACAAATCTAATTAAGGCCGTACTGTGAAATTTGAAATACAGATAGACGCATCTCACGTGTCATTTTGAGTGTAGGTAGGGACAGGGTATTTCATTACCTTTGTCACCACTGAGTTAACATATTTACTTCCCGAATAGCAAAGACGTGCGCTGGGCTGAAAGCTGGGCTGAATGTGGATCTCATACGGTGCAATAATAAATTTCCTTTGCTGTTAAGCAACCGCTGCACAGCGCAAGAAAACCAGTCATTTTGAGCATTTTTTAATGCAATGGCGAGAAAGGCTATGAACTTGCATATAGAGAATATTGGCTTTGAAATAGATTGAAATGTCGACCATTTCCATAAGCTAAACAGTACAAACTTCAGGTTTTAATTGGAGCCAAATGTTTATTCTTTCGTAAATCAATCATACGAAAATAAGTCATTACCTTGTAAATTACATCGGAATCATACTTATTAAAACTTTGGATCGAATTTACAAAGGACGCCTAAGTTTACTACTATTTATTTCGATTTATTTTCTCCTAAACGCCTTCTGAATTTCACCTGCATATTTCTTCCATATGGACCCTGAAAGCCTCTTACAAATCTCTGCACATCCCACTACCAGAATCTGGAAAAGTTAAGCACCTCAGTGCAGAGGCATGACGAGTGACGCACGTTGAGTGCATTGAAGTGAATAGTAAAATCTGTTTTTTTTCTGTTTTGGGTGAGAGATAGGGATATTTGTCGGGGTGACATATCGACAGTCACAGTCGTCATCGACGCCTATGCATTACCGTCATCCCATCACTCACTCACTACAGATCTAGAGCATGGGAATTCGATCTGTGAAAGAACTCCCTACAGAAATTTGTTTTTTTTTTTGTTTTTCAGGAATTGCATTTCAGAAGTAAAATACAAAAATAAGTCAGTGTGTGTTCTAGCCATGACGGAATGCGTACATACGAATGCACTACGTGCGACAGACCTTCACATCGACACCCACGCTATTCAGAGGCGGGGTAAAGCGTGGGCACGTCTGAAAGTAAATAGAAACTTAAGCTACAATCCGAATGAGAATCGAGACAAACATGATGCACATTTTGTATATGAACTTTATTTCAATGTTATCAGAGCGCCATTTTAGAGTCGAAAGCTTTGCATAGCATTGGGAACTGCTTTGGTAACTAACCCCGAATTTGGCTTTGAAATTTTCCTAGGACACACGAAACCAGGCGGAGGAGCAGAATGAGAATTGAACGTAGCAGTGGATAAGCTAATTACTTGTTTAAATCTACGTCAAATTTTCGGAAGCCTTCTAGAAAACATCTGCTGCTGTAGGTAATTATTCAAGCTTAGTTCTTAGGCTATCCGGAGATTTCACCGGAGAAAGTCTACTACACGGAATGCCTATTCATGGACACGGATATTGTAATGAAGAAACCTTAAACATCCCCGAGGTTTTTCACTTCGTATGCAGAACAGGCTGGCAGAACGAATCTCATATCAACGTACTTTCTACATAGTGGAATAGGAGCATAATTAAGGAAACTCCTCTGGGAAATTCCCGGCTTTTTCAACATAGCCCAGCTCCTCATCACTTACGCTTACACCAATTTAATTTTTCTTTTCTGCTCCATCGGATAAGGTTACATGTTCTATATGTTAGCTTCATACGAATAGTGCGATGAAAATGTATATTTGCCCAATAAATGACCTTAACAGGCTTACATACTGCAACCTTTTAGGATATTCTCCCACAAAGTTCATCCTTTGATGAATACCGCACATTATCCAGGTAAGTATTCTCATTTGGAATGAAATATTGCCATCTTTAGAAACTCCAAAACTCGGTATATACTTCCTAAGCTCAGCTATATTCTCATCCGGTTTGGGTTTAGGTTTTCTAGTGTGACGGAAGTTTATCTTATAAGGCCGCTTATTCATGAAATATTAGTTCTTAGTTTCGAGGGTTAGCAGAGGAAATGGGACTATTTATTCAGCATGCGATCCTGGGTTCACATACTTTCATTTTATTTTAAAAAAAGTTGACTTTGAATATGTTACTGGACCTGTGTTGGTTTAGGTAACAGTAGGCGATCCATGGTTCACACAAGCTGTACAGTAATAAGACTGAACTGTGTACTGTGTCTTGGTTCGGAAGAGAAAGCTCATTTTCTCGAGCCCTGGTGAGAAAAGTTTAAACTGACCTCAGAATTCTCAAGGGGTGGTTAGGAGATGCTTCCCTATTAATACTCTCGCCTTTCTTCGCTGAACCACAAAATAGGATTAAGCCTCCCCATTTCTCTCCTCAGAATTAAACTCCGGTCCGGAGTCAAGCTCCATTTTCACAGAGAAAAGTTAGTGAAAGTCAGGTTGGCTCTTCCAGCTTTCCTCGACAATTCCATTGAACAGATCAGTCGTGAAAATCATGTGCGAGAATCCTGTCCTGAGAATTCTGAGACCTGCTGCGTTCACGGAGGCTTTATCGAATTGTTTGATATATGACATGCCAAATGTAGGTAGTTATCGACAAGCGAGTTAGAATTTTTAAGCACTATGCGAGTTGTGTGTTATAGATCTTCAGCAACGTTCAGTTTTTCACTCTGCTGCATTGACGCCAGTTTATATTTTTGTTGGAAAGTTCTGTATTGAGTAAAAAAACATGCTTTGCTAGATAGCTGACTTCCCTATCTTTGTCCAACTACGTTTAGTAAATTCGGTTCCCTACTACCAAAGTGTATGTTAGATTAGACTATTCAACGCGAATTTAATTTAGTACATATGCATAGATTGCTACTGAATCAAAGATCTAAAGTCCCAATTGGACAGGCCCCATTGGCCAAGGTGTAAATGTCCTGGCATGAGTCCCGCTTCTGGAGTCCCTGGTAACAGGACCTAATTGACAATTTTGTGGTGAGCGGAGGGACGTGCGGGACAGTGTTCCGCATCGCTGCAATGTGATATGATGAAACGGGACTCTGGGCTCAAAGCCTGACAGGCTCTGCACGAAAATCAGACTGGACGTGGACAGGGTGAGCGAAAAACTTTCTCTGCCTCTCCATGCATGGGCAAAAAGTTTGGAGAGAATTTTCTCCAAATAAGTCCGTCTAAGCTTATGTCTTTTTTTCATGAGACTTAGTCCCATCAACCACCTGGAATTTGAGTTACGGCTTCGATTTCGGCATTGCCAACATAGGCACGACATCGAAACAACACCTCAAGTCTCGAATCAAGTATATTAAACATTGGTACACATTATTAATTGAATGACCTTCACCTCTGTTGAAGGGTTGATCCAAGAAGTGACCGGTCGAAGCTAATACAATCGCATACCCCATTTTATTATGAAAAGGGCGAAAACGTGCGATTATAGTGTCAGTGGGACGGTACTGAACTGTTTTGCAGTCCGAAATCTCGACATTAATTAAGCCGTAAATATAATATAAAATTTAAAGAACAAAACAGAAAAGTGCTGGAAGGGTTTTAGGCGAGACCGCGACTATGGAAGTATTATTTAATATTAATCTCTTCTAAGGACCCACTTTACCGCTCAAAACTCCCGTTGAACCGCAATAACCTCAAGATTCCACGGCAATTGTTCCGAATGCAGAAACTTACAGAACCAGAATTACAACAAATGCATTCTCGTGTCTTCAGAAGTGTCCCAACATTAAACAAGTTTTCCCTTGTGCAAACAAAAATTCCAAATCCAATTTAGTCCCATTATTAATATCCCACAACACACATAGTACCTATGTACCTACAGATAACAAAGTTCTTTTTCAATTAAAGTTTAATATTATTACATTTCTAAGCTTGGGCTCTGCTCTACTTTGTGTAAGTGGTTTTCTACTAGTTCAAAGTACTCTAGAATTTGTAACGAATCAAACTTGTGTACGTGAATACAATGAGCTCCAAGTTTCTTGACTGAAGACGAGAAAGAAAAAGCCGTCGGGACTCGAGGGCAAAAAAATAAAATATGTATTATGTGCCCCCATCGCTCTCATATATTGTACGAGTGGGTACTACTATGTGCCAAAAAATATGAATTTTAGGAGTGCTTCTGGCAAAAAACTCAGAGTTTACCCGTTATCCACCTTAAACGTGTGCTTTATGCTGACAATGCTTAAACGTCTAGCGTCTAGCTTCTGAGCGTGGTGTGAGAAGGAATTGAAAGTGAAAGGGAAGAAAGTAGTTTTTCTTTTTCGTTTTCTCAAAAAAATCCAAACTTTTTCTTCACTTGAATTCAATTTCAAAAAGTTCAATTTTCAAAATGATAAAAGAAAGTATTAAAAATATTGTTGGAAACTGTCAAGAGAAGTCAAGGGTGGTTTGGTTATTGTTCGGTTTTTGGCAATAATTTAAGTTTTTTTAACTTGAAGAATTGAAAATAAACTGCTGCCTTACAGCATAAGCATTCATAAAGAAAATCGGCGACGGTCCGACAGGCAGACGCTAGCGTCCGACTATTGCCGTAGTAGACTATTGACTTTTAGCTGTACACACATTGTAGGTATAGGTACATAGTCCATAAGCGTAGCCAGTATGAAAGGCGGAAGAAGGATACAGCTTTGTTAATGAGCCTTGTGACACCGGAAGCTTGTCACCTCTGGTCCAATGAGCACTGGAAATGGGCCATTACATGCTGTGCTGTGACTAATACCAAATGCCACCAATGCTACGTACCTGCCAGAGTATCCGGAAGTCCTTCTGCTCGACACGGAGGAGTTGACACGGTTCCCGGGTCACGATCGTATTTTCTCGTGGTGAGTCGTCCAAAATGGACTCTCCAAAGAATGACCCCATTCCCAAACTCCGGGACACCGCACTCATATCCTAGAAAGAATAAAGTCAGAACAAAGCATTACATGGAGCCATAACCACTGAAATTGACGGCTTACTAATATAAAGCCACAAGAAAATCAGTACTTTTTACCTAGAAACCGATAAACAGTACATTTCCTTGCATTTTAGACCACAAGTGTCTCATGCATTGATTCCTGACATTCGCCCACAGTTTTAGATGTGCAAACATAATAAATAACTCGCAGCCAAATCGTTGTTCAAGTAAAAAACCGTAAAAAACGTTATTTCTTTAAATCGGTCAACCCTTCTGGTCCCAACCTGCTGCCCAGCAGTGTTTTCGGCTTTTTTTTTATTTGATCTTGTTTTAGCTACTTTACCAGTTTATGGATGGAAAGTACTATATTTCTAGGTGACGTTAAAAAGGCAGCTTAAATTGATTCCGTTCTAGTCCAGTGAGCATAGGGGTAGATGGGTTAAGTTAAGAGTGTTTATCTCCCATGTGATCTTCCGCCCTGTATATTGTATCAGTAAAGGCCGTTCGTTTAATGTTCCCATTACATTTGGCTATTTTCTGGTTTTATCGTGACTCTAAAGGAAAGATTCCAGGAACACTAACAACGCTAGAAATCTTGCAGATAGAAGCTCTTACAAGGCAAAGGGTTTAAGACATTGCAATTTCCTTCTTCGATGCATTCAAGAAAACGTTCCAAGTTTTCCCATTTAATACCAGGATCAGAACAGGTTTATTTTAGAACATACGCTTCGTTTATAAAGGTTATTGCTATTTAGTTCGAAAATACATAGAATAAATACAAAGTTTTGATTCTGGTCTCGCTCTCGCCGCTGCGCCTGGTCGTAACTCATAACAGTTACCTACTAATATTTTAAAGATTATTTCGATGATTGCGCTATACTAACTAAAAATTACACAAAATTTCTCAAAACGCGGCGAATTTCCGAATTGACGGATAAATCGTGCTTACCTCCACAATTCCTGTTTTGGACACATGGACGTCGAGCGTTCCGATAAGGACAGCATACCAACTCGTTCCCTTGTCACCTTGTCGGTACACTGCAAGGCATTAAGTAAAGAAAATACAATTATTGGTTGTACTGGTATATTTCGAGCATAAATCTGAATCTCCAGGACCAAAAAACTGAAACATCCTATCTGAATTTATACGGTAGAATTCAATAGAACGAAAAACGTAGTAGAAATGCTACGAAGACGCTGTAACTACTCGTTGCCTATACATTATGTAGCTCTAACGTAAATCCCAATATTCAATCAAAACTCAGATACAGGTCCCGTGCTCGCAAGGGATAATACAAAAGCGTAAGTCCGCAATCCTCAATCTTGGTTCTACTTTCTCCCGCCTTTCTCCGTGCATAATATTAACTTTGACTGAATAGATTTTTTTCTTCTTGAGCCGTCAATAGGACGACGAGCGAAAAGAAAAGAAGGCAATGCGTTCGGGAATTTAATTTGATTCCTTTCAATTCTGTCCGAAGGGTTGAAGAAAGTCAAACTAACTCAAGTCAAGCGGGTTTAAGGTTCTACGACAATTCTACGGGTAATAATTGTGTTGACAGGCGCATATGCAATGCAAAGATTGAGATTCGATAGTTTGGCGTTTGGCGTGTCAGTGTGCAGTACGTGGATTTTAACCCAAATATCATGTGTAGAATTGTCCTGTTACTCCCATGGATTTTTCTCCCAGAAAGAAAAAGAATCCAGATTGAATTGGCACAGCATTGGTATATTGTACGTTTTACAAGCTGACTGAACCCTGAGAATTGCAGGAATTTTTCCCACAAGGCATTTGCATATCAGATCAGCATATATGCTATGGTCTATAATGTACGGAATCTCCTTGTCGGAACCACCTACTCGTTCATGCAGAAGGTAATTTGATGGCCATATAATGGATATGAATGGGAACTCAACGTCGTTCCAATAAGAGTTATTCTGGTAGAGTATTTTGCATTTTTTAGTAAATGTCACTAAAGCCCCGGAACCACAAATCAAATTTCAGGAGCCTCTTGTGAAAAGAAAAGTTTATCAGTGTGAACTGTCAACGGGGGATTTAGAATGACAAATGTCTTTCGTTTTCCAGGACGCTAATATATTCTAAATCAATGCTTTCACTTCCACGTCATACTCGGATAAATGCAAAAGATTGGGGAAACAAATAATCGAAAATAACGACAATGGTTGAATATATCCATCTCAAAGCTTCTGGTTTCATCTCAATTTTCAATTCCATATAATTTGCGAAAATAGAAGACAGGAAGTTGCACACAGTTAAATATGCACACATCCGCCCATTATGACATACTACACCTACCCAGCCGGAAAAATCCAATCCGTGAAACCTCCGTGAAACAACAGTCGTCGCTAAAACTATTTTGAAAATTGGATTTAGTACAAGCATGCAGGTTTCCCATTTCAAAGAGAAACGTGAGTGCAAGGAGTTCACAACCGAAGCCCGCAATCCTATCAGCTCTGCATATCGATTCTACGTATTTTGAACCTCGGTATTTCTCAAAAGTTGTAGGTACATATGCCCCGTTAGAATAAATTATTAACATTTTCAAAATGGCATGACACCTAGCGTCAATCTCGTCCTGGCCTAAGAATCAATGCCTTGCTTGGGATGCAACATGTGTCGACGTGGCCACCTTAACACACAGTATCCCTCGTTATTTGTGTAACACTGATGTTTCCAGATAACACGTTGGCCTATAACGATAGGTCGAATTGACCGTTGACACGCGCCTACCGGAGAGAACTAGATAGGTACGTGGAAAGCGTTCCCAATGTCTCCTCGGTTCATAATGAAAGTTGAAAGGGAGAAACTGGAGAGAGGAGAGAAAGTAAATAAAAAGCTTATACATTACATAAATATATGCCTGGGTCCGGGTTCTCTCTCGGTCTCACAGGTACACAATGCTCTCAACTGATGCACTACTGAAGATCAAAAAGACTTCAGAATTGACTGACGATGAATACATGTCAATAGACTTTCATTTTTGCTTCTTCCTGAGCCGGCTTCTATTGATTTCCTGTCCACTGCTCGCTCATACCTGCTATGCTTCGATTCGAATTTGGAAATAGGAAACTTTTCAATTTCAAAGTAGAAAGACTTCACTCAGCAGTTTGGTCACCAAAGCCAAACCACTAAATAATGCAGTTTTAAACTTTGGTTTCCTGCTCGGTTGTGAGTTATGATATGAGTTAAATTAGTTCGGTTTCAGTTCAGTAAATTCGGTCAAGGTTTGAGGTTTGTGCATTTTCCGGTTCATGTATGATTCATGTTCAAAGCTGACATCGTCGCTGAAACTACACTAGGTGCATACTGAAATACAAAATACCTACCCCAAATCATGTCATACGATGCAACCAATTCAATACTTCATTAAACCTTCTGGTCCCAAACTGCTGTAAAGCTGGTATTTACAAAAGCAGGTTCATACTAAAAGGCCAAAAAATGAGCAAAACTTCGTACTTACATGTGACACCCGAGTCGAGTTGTTCGAGATAGGCACAGGCGGCCAGTTGATTGAGCAACGGCTGCGGCACCCCAGTGAGAGCAGCCAAGTGCCGGAGATGAGACACAATTACTGCAATATCAACCATGGTCCGATCTCCTGGCCTATATTTACCAAACAATAAGTAGTCGTCAAAATACTCAGTTTCAAGACATTCACATGGAAATAAGTAAACGCATAGAACATGGAAAACCTCATGCAGGGAGTGGGAACCCCTGCTAGGCCATTTCCAATCCAAGGGCTTTCTAGTACCACTACGGTAATGCAAACACAGGCTTAACTAGTGGATCATAGCTTTCTCTCGCTTTCATCGAGCATTTTGGGCATAGGAGAATTCTTCATATTCGAGGAGCTTCTGAACTAAAGCTCTGTTTCGATTAAAGGGAATCCAAGCCAAACAGTGCTTAGTTCATATATTGAGCTCCTAAGGAAAGATTTTGAAGTAGGTAATACTCCGCAGCTCAGCATAGCAGCAGTAGCAAAACTAAATATGTATATCTTACGCGGGCATTTTTCGCCACCGCGGTTTTTAGAGCATATTACATAAAACAAATATAATAACAAAATAGTAAATTGGACGAGACGCAAGGTAATTCTAGGCCGGAAATGGTATTTGCTTCCCAGAAGTGAAGAATAATTGTATTTACGTGGAAATTCTATGTTGTTCCTGAAACTCGAGACACTGAGGTATGGAAAATACCCGTTATTTTTATGAGCGTAATGGAAAGAGATAGAAAGGTTTAGAAGAAACGTAATCCCAGTCCTAGCAATTTTCTAGTAATCCCTTCGTTCCGTGCCAAGGGATTAGATATGATTCAATTATTCATTACGCTACTACATTCTACATCGGGCCGTCTACAGTACGCTTTATGCGGAATGTAAATGTACGTGCATTTAGCTGGGCTGAATACCTCCGTCAACTTGAATTAAAAAGACAGTGAATCCAAAATGTTACACGGATAAGTCGACTGTAATCTAAATAAATTAGTATGGACAACATTAAATAAATTTTAAAATAAATTTTTATATGGAACACAAAATATTCTAATTTCATTTGTCCCAAAATAAATAAGGTTAGGCTCAAATAACGCCGGAAGAAGTGTAAGTACACCGGAAGCAAGACGAATTGAATAATAAATAAAGCTCTCAAAGAATTTATTGAATTCTTAAGCCCAGGCCGAGGCCGAGACAAGACATTAGCGGAGATGGAAGATAAACTTGAAGTTGGAAGCTTATTCGAATAGTCTCTTGTTCTACGAACCTCTTCAGAAAGCCTTTATCTTTCAAGGACTACCCGAGAAAACTGGAAGAAAAAAACTTGGGGTCCTCTTATTTGTGAGTCCAGCTTCTTGCCAAGCTTTTAAATATTTAAAGTGTCTCAATACGGAGAGAGATAGGGAACAGAACATAGTCAGTCCTGCGACAAGGGCAGGAGACAGGTAGGTCTACCAATACATAATGCAATTTATGGTCGTCCTGGAGCCAAAGGAAACGAGAAGAAGACCGGGGATCAAGAAAACCCGATTAGTCCTACTTTCCCTTGTCCAACCCTACCTCCCGTTTCGATACCATTCAGCTTTCTCTTTCAAACTTTCACTTATGTTAAGGCTATGGAGACAAATTACTGACGTTTACTGCAACCCAACATCGTCAATTTCAACTCATCCAATGATTTGGACGGAGACAGATACAAAATTCACATGTATGCACTACGGTTTGGATATAATCTTGGTTCTGTTATAAGTTATAACCGAACTGGTTCGTATATAATATTTAATGCGGTTCTTGCCAATTAAACACCATTAGTCAAAGCTAATCAGAATTCGTTAAATATGGAAACTGGACCAGAAATTAGTGCTCTTTCAAATGGTGCACTCGTTAACATTGCTAACCTGCTGCAGCATTGCCAAATTCCCCATTAATTGGAAACGCTCTAAGACGCGTCAGCGTCATTTGACATTTTCAGCAAGAAAAAATATTCTGAACTTAAAACCAACTACACCATTGAAAAGAGCGCTTATACAATGAGCGCTTAAACATATAAAGACCTTATACAATGTTATATACAAACCGGTTCGGTTATAACAGAACCAAGATTATATCCGAACCGTAACATATGTACAGTTATTTACATACTGAGTAGGGAAGGTATTATACCACGCCTACCTACAGGAGGATCATCAACGAAATTTCTGATTAGAAGCCGAAGCCCATCGAAGCGAAATTGACTCCAACTGTTCCTGTGATAGAACGGTTCTGTGACCAAATTGGACGGTTTGCCTATTTTCCAGCTCTACTCATTTATTTACTAAACCTGGGATAATATGGGACTCGGATCGGTTCCTCGAATTCCCTCTCACTCACCTGCTTTGTTGCTGGAGATGAAAGGATTCAGTCGAAAACTGTAACAGCAGAGACCAGTCTGCGTTTCATTTCGTAATGATGTAGTATGCGATCTTGCGGGAATGCATTCTTTTTTAAGGCTACATAGTTTGGACCTGAAGGGTCAACTGGATTGGACAGGATATGATGAGTTCAGCCGTCCGTCTGCTAGCTGATATAGATCGCAAACTGCAGTAAGGCAGATTTTACCACTGTTAGGTACGGTAACATAAGACATAACCAGTAACCAGGGATCGCACGCTATATGTTATAGTAAAGCCATCTTGTGCTCCTGTATGAGAGGTTCTATTATACTACTGAGATAAAACATGCAGGTAGGTAGGGAGTAGCTCTCTGAACCGCTCCAAGAAGACTGAGATGAAGATTTTACTATTTTCATAGCTGGAGAAAGTTGGAGAAGGCCGCCCGGAGATAGAATGGAAAATTAGAATGTCATTTCCTTATACATTAGACGGAGAAAAGGAAGTTTCGTCTATTTGCTCCTTTGCTCCATGATTCACCGACGATTCCCCCGAACCAACCATTATAAAACGAGGTACAATGATGGCATACGTGGTCGATATTTATTTCTAAAAAAAAACCGGACAGAATTGTTCAAAAACCACGGAGCTACACATAGACCATAAACAAAAAAAAAACCTGAAACTAAGCAGTTTCTTCGCATGTGCATTCAATCCTTCTTGTTAAGACTTGAGACGTCTGTTTGTACCTGTAGCTGTAGCTCTTTGCCTTTCAAATTCCGAGTGATCGAGAGGCTCTGAAAAACTCGTTCTTTTCTCGTTGTAAGGTTCTATACAGGCAAAGGCAGACACATTGTGGGATTTACAGCCGTCGTCGCCGACTTTTACTCACTTTCTCCTGTACCTATTTACTAGCACAGTCGGACTAGACTTCAGTCAACTACACGTGCCTTGACTACACAGAGAGCAGAGAGGACATGGAACACAAACGAGATGAAACTCACTTTGACTTTACTACAGACGCAAACGATACGATACGACTTCACAGTTTCCGTTGTGTCAAGCCAAGCAATGCCAATGCCAAAACTAGGGCCAACGCCAAGCCAGACCAGACCAGCAACAAGTGTGTGAGTGTTCTTTTGGGTTTTTTTCTGGCTGAAGTCCAGACTCCAGCTTAAGGTTAAATTAACGAATTGAAAATGGCGCAAAAAGGTCAAAACTTGTTTATGAAGAATATTAATTTTAACCTGTACTTACTGAAATCAGCATTGAAAATTGAAATTCCATTTAATTATCCTGGCATAATTTATGTGAAAATGAGCACAGTCGCGCCAATTTCAATTTTTGAAACATTACCTTAAGGAATACGGCTTGCATTTTGACTTTAAATTTTAGAGAAATGTCTCTGAAATGTAATTCCTGTATGGAAAAAAGTGCAGCAGGTAAAGAAGGAAAAGGAAAGAAGATATTGTGGGAGTTCTTGAGAAGAGTTTCTTCGTATGCGTGCAGAGTAAAAGGAACAAGAGAGAAAGGTTAATCGATATTTTCTCACAGGGGAAAAGTAGCAGACGAGCGTGTAGTTTCCGTATGTATGAAAAGATGAACATTGAACAAGGTGGGCTAAAGGTATAAGAGAAACCTGCGTGTGGATTCATATGAAATACTATTTCGCACTACTCAGATCAGATACAGACAGGTACACACGTTATTTCTCATCTTCGAGATTTTCACTGTAGACTGGAAGGTTTCAAGATTTACATCGCCTGTTGCCTGTGTTTGTGTTATTCGCTGGCGCTGATAAACTGTCGTCTAATGCAGCATGAAGCTACCTATACATATACTGTATTTCGAAATATACAATATTGATTCCGATTCTGATTAATAATTGCGTAAGGTTGAATTGAACACCTTGGTGTCAAAACTCGTGCACAGTTGCTTACGAAACGAGATTAAGCCTTCGTAAAGTGTAAATTAATTGACACTCAAGTATTTCATATACTATGTACCAATTTTGAGGTAGTGTCAGTCAGCTTGATAAACGCAACCAATCAACATTCCTACACGCCTAAATATACAGTATACAGTAATTTGATATGCTTGACTACTTGACCAGCAGAAACCGATCGTGTACTCTGAGTATCAAATTACACATTATATCCACACAAGACAAGACAGCCTTGCAGACCTAGTAAACAAAACAAGACCCGAACGTGATTCAGTGCCACGGCGGGTCTCAGGGTATGAAAGTGAAAGTGTGTATGTATGGTAGTATCTGGATGAAAGTGGGGTTATCATAGAGAACAATGGAAGTTTCTCAAGTAACGAAATCAAGTCTAAAGTCTCTTTAATCAGCTCTTCTCCCTTGTTTCTATAATTAAAAAGGTATAATAGGACCTTACCCAAAAACTTTTGTTCATTCAAAGTTTCCTAGAAAATCAGTAATTTTTACCTAGAAAAGCCCACAACAGAACCTTCACCGTGTAGCTTTGGTGCATCCTACTACACCGGAGATGTATATAGATTGGTCGAAGTTCAGAGGAAGACAGGGAAAGTACTAGTACAGAATTTCGTAGTTGAGAAAGTTGGGTAATTTACATCTACTTAATTCTTTTTATTGGTCAAACTAACTTTTATGTAGCCTCCGCCTGTACGTCTAATCAACCCAGAGTTACGATTACGACGACATTTCCTTAATGATGACAATGGGGACTGACTCAGGAATTGCAGAAAAAGAACCTCGTTTGGACTTTTCGCACCTAACGAGTTTGTATAAAAGTTGAATCTTTAATGCGTTTAATGTTTACTTAATGAACGATTTTTATTTTCACCGAATTTTTCATTTACACGTGCCGTGTGCCGTCTTCTGCTACTGGTAAGATGAACACCGAAGTGTTATTACCATTGGCAATGCAGTTTCGCAGTGTTAATTCATTAAATACCGATAAATACTCAGAATTTCTTAAATAGATTTACTCACTGAGATATTCACAAGTATTTCGGGTATTTCCCATCAAGAAATTCTTATGAGCTAAATACCTTCCGCGGAATGTCAATATCTCACCTTTTGTCTATGCTGGCATTCCAGAGCTCATGTGACATGTTTCCAGTAATGTTCTCAATTCCGAAACTCCAAACCGCAGCAGGAATACTCAACGCATTTCATTTGAGAGACTTTCACTTGTCCAGTGCAAATATATACATACATACATATGTAAACCAACACATTAAACCTATCTATCTGTATCTTGTGTAAATATTACAATTTACAATCCCATGGTTAATCGGTCCGCGGTGGTTTCGGAAAATACCCCATACTGTCATGTTAAGGTGAACATTACACTGTCCAAAACATGTCCCTGAGCTGAACTCGGGCTAAAGCCACGTGCATAAACTGTAAACCGCATTTGGCAAACAAACATAAGTACTACCAGAGCTACTACACTTTGGTTCCAGTACAACGTACAACAAGTGTCACTTTCACTGCAGAACTTTCGTGTTAAATTCGATAATTTACATTGTAAACGTGCAGTAATGCTGGAATGCAGTCAACTTTCACTAACCAATGCTGAATTGGGATTTTGGGATATAATTAAAATATTCAAATTTTTGTCACAAAAAATTTGTTGGATTGCGAGTAGGGTGAAACTTGACGGACTGAAAGAAACAGGAAATTTAGTAAACATTCAGAATTTTTGAACGGACTTTCCAATATGAATTTTGTTTCGGAATTTTTGTCCTATTGTCGCGGAAAATTTGACCTGAGCCTTTGAGCAAGGCTGGAGTTGTACTGAAACCAAGAGCGGAGTACTACGGGTCGTTTCCTTTTGAATTTTTTTTTAGTTCTAGGTTCTAGAGCTTGGTTCTGCTCTGTTCTGGCTCTGTCTGATCAAAGAGGAAGCGAGAGAGATTTCATGCGTCGTGTCGTGGAGAAAGTCGACATAATCTAATACCCTCTAGGTTTTTCGGCGAGGGCTGCTGGCCAGAAGAGACTGACTTGGGCTAAAAAGAGAGAGAGGTACTTAGGGAACCACCCGAAGGCTTCTAGGAAGTGGAAGCAGGCTAATGCAATGATGATAATGAGCAACCAGTTCCTTTTTTACCTGCACCCGCTTTCTTTTTTTCAAAACAGGGGTTTTTCCCTTGATTCATTGACGTTTCCACAGAACATTTCAAATTTGGTAACAGTTTTGATGACAGATTTGCTTATGAAACTGTCAGTTAAAATTCCGCTGGATTTGAGTATTCATATTCGAGTTCAGAGCATAGAGGGGCAGGGGCAACAAAAATGCCCTAATGCCCTATTCCCTGCTTTGGCTGCTCTGCCTTTTCCCCTACTACCCTATTTTGCTTCCCCCCTACCGCCCTACTCCCTACTTTAGTTGGCCAGCCCTGTTTCGCTACTGCCCTATCCCTACTAGGAAAGTAGGGCAACTAGGGCACCCTACTTGTCCCATTTCCCTAGTAGGGCAGGGAAAATTGCCTCTATTATGCCTTATCTTGAAGTCCTTCCGTGGTCATGATGGGCAACAAAATTTTTATACTGTCCTACTCCCTACTTTTGATGTCCGGCTCTATTTCCCTACTGCCCTAGTCCCTACTTTTGATGGCCAGCCTTATTTACCTACTGCCCTAGTCCCTATTTTTGATGGCCAGCCCTATTTTCCTGCTGCCCTAGTCCCTACTTTTGATGGCCAGCCTTATTTACCTACTGCCCTAGTCCCTACTTTTGATGGCCAGCCCTATTTTCCTGCTGCCCTAGTCCCTACTTTTGATGGCCATTCCTATTCCCATTTCCCTACTGCCCTATCCCTATTACTAGGGAAGTAGGGAAAGTTGGGCGCCCTACTTCCCTAGTAGGGGAGGTCAAGTTGCTCGTCTATGATTCAGATACATATACAAATATACTTAGATATATGTCTTTGTATTGCTGAGCTTAGATTTTGCTTTTGCGAAGCTTTCCCAGCTCAATTGCCAAACTATGTATAAAATCGTACCACACCAAATTATTTGCTGAAATGTCGGCTGCGGACTTGTCGCACTACGCTGCTTGCTTGTTTCTATTAGAAGAAAGCTCTATAATATTCCGTTTCCTGCTCAAATAAGGAACTTCCGCGAGGGAGCCCCAAAGGAAGGAGTCCATGACAGACAAGCTTTTTATTGACCTCAGAACCTAAGTGCTCTCCGCTTTTTCCCAATGAACTCCCAGATGTGACCAGGTTCTTTTCCATGTCTTTCTATTAGACACCTTATCAGCTATCATATCTACCTCTACCATCAACCATCTTTTGTGACCACAATCTTGACACAGCACAGGAACCAAACCAGGAACCACTTAGCTTTCAATTGCAAAGCGGAAGACATATAACTTTGTCAGCTTTTCAAAGCCAGCCACAAGTTTTTCTTTATATGCTTAAAACTGTTACTCTGAATCGGTTTCTCTTAGATTAGTCAGAAGGAGTGGGAGTTTGTGGGATGACCTTGCCTTGTGCCTGTGCCTTGCCCTATTGCCTATGGTCTAGTGTCCGTCCGTTTAGCTGTCTGTCGTCGATTTTCTAAATCAAATGCCTTATTTACCCATGCCATGACAGTAAAATCGTTACAGGATGAAAAAAATGCTTTTCAGCAGCTTGAGACCAGTTTGAATTTTGAATACAGATTTTGGTTTAAAACCAAAACTATGAACCGCATATTTGTTTTAAATACACAGAACATTACGACACAATTGCATAATCTATACGCAAATAAACTTGTTGCTAAATGAAAAATACATTGAAATGTGTATTGTTTTTTTAAAACTATTGTTTCACGTGAAATTATGCAAAAATAAGAAATACAATATCAAAATTCGTTGTCTGTTACGTTACCTGACACCTGTTATGCATTATGCATCCAAACCTCAATGTGACACAGTTGACAGTCAACAGTTGCCGTCTTGTCCGCGTCCATCCACCATCGTCACGCACTTGGCATACAATCAACAATACACAAATCTACACAATTATGCTCACTTTTCCAAACTAAGATAGTTTTTCAATTTTAAAAACTGATCGAGAGAAGCCAAACACTTTCAAATTTTAAAAAATTACTATTGTTCCTAGTTTTTAGAAACAAGCCAAGCTGTGAGCCGCAGCAACGACGCGATGACGCGATGATGCGCAATTTTTTTGTGTCGTCAGCCAGCGGCAGAGATTACGAACTAAACTTACCCTATAAATTAGGCTAAATAAGTGCATGAAATTACAATGTAAATTTATACGGCAAACACCCTTCTCAAGCCGGCCCAGGCGGTGGGTAGTGGGATGCCAGGACATCCCACGCCAGAGCGTGGTCTCACGCTCTAATTGGCTAATCTATACAGCCTTGGGCGCACGGTTTTAGGGTTAGTAAGCGTGGGTCGTGTGTTTTGGGCAGAAGGACGCTTTGGGTTTGGTGCACTACTGCGACTGCGACAAGGGCATGGGACGCGAAACAAGGCTACTAGGCGCAGAGCACAGAGCACAGCAAAGAGCCACAAAGGCAGGCAAGGCAGAGTGGCTTGAGTCGCAGTGAATTGAGGAGGGAAGCCATTTTTCTCGTATATTCGACCTCGACCTCTCTGTTATCCGGTTTTCCCTCTCGTTGACCTCTGACACACGGAAATAGGACCACCCACCATCTCTTCGGTGACCAGGTACGCTAAACATTACTAACAACTCAGCCCCGCTTGGGGCTCTTTCCTATGTCCTAATGCTCCATTTGGTATTACCACATAGACATACAAACAAACAACAATGAACAAACAAGCATCTAAAATTAAGCTAGGTCATTCAATTAACTACGGTCAACGGTGGCCGCAGTCAACAGTATACAGTATACCGCTTGTTCCAAAAGTCCCGTACCCCCCTGCCCGGTTTCGGCATAGTTGATAGTTACCGTATAAATTCTACAATAATACAGGTATACATACAACATACAATGTTGAATGTAGGTATTACATATATGACCACATATCTAATGACAAATGATTCGTATCTCGTTAAACGCATACCTATTACATAATAGCAACTGCATAATAATAAAATAACTTCTGCTTGGTTATGTTGTATGTGTTATGGCATGGCCAATCTCGGTCTCATCTGTTATCGGTGCCTGGCACCGCCCTGCCTGGTAAACATTGGTAGGTACATAACTTTAGCTTTAGGTCTTATGGGCATTGACCATTGTCCACGTCATTCTCTTTCCTTGGCATTGACACAAATTAAGTTGTAGTAGAACATACAGCATAACAGCATATGGTTTTTTGTTTCCTCATTTGTCGTTTGAGTTTTAAAAGTTAAAAAAAGATTATCTAAATTCCTGTGTCCTGAGAGAATGGAACAAGGAAAGGTGATAAGAATAGTAGAAAGGATTCGTTGTCCACCGAAATCAGTTGTAGTTCCAGTTCCACCGAATATTAAGCCGGGTTCACAGAGAATTGTTGAAAACGGTGAGTGGAGTTAGAAAGGTGAAATGTGAGCATTGTCCATTCACCAGTATTGCCCTTTCTCACCGCCAATGTTCTAGCCCATAAAACAGTTGGTGTAAAGAAACGGGCATAGTAAAATCTCCGTTATAAACACACAAGACGTATGTCAGTAAGTCTCTGTGTATCCTGTCGATGGGAACAGTTCAATTCTCAATTCTCGAATATAAGCTGAAATCAAGTCAATCAAATGAATACAACTGCTTAATCAGTTCAGACTTAGTCGGTCAAGCTTAGCACTTAGGCTTGTTAGCTGTATTCGTCGAGTCATAATTCCTGATTCTGACTTTTGTTGATTTCATCAGTAATTGTAACTAGACGTGGCATGATGAACGGAAGTCCGTCTCGACGTGAGAGATCACGCTCTGGAAGTCCTCGTGGAGGACGTCGATCCTTCACTCGTTCCAGGAGCCGATCTAAGGGACGGAAGTCTGGTGGAGGAGGTGGAGGATTTCGTCGTGGTGGTTACAGATCACGATCTCGATCTCCTGCTCGGTAAGCTTCAGTCAATTAACGTGTGTTATAATTAACTATGGGTGGCATTTTTCGATGCCATGAAAAAATAGAATATGCCATAAAAAAGAAGACTTTTGCAATAGGAAATGGA